>JAOTRH010474640.1:0-26314 GCA_034768845.1 Heliamphora exappendiculata | reverse complement strand
TTAACACTTTCATTTGGAAATAAGAATTATTAATCAATTAAAGACAATAATATATATAGAAAATGAATTATAAAAATAGTCAAAATCAATTAAAGAAGCCCTTGGGCTAACAATCGATATCTATGTTCTAAAAGCTCACATTCAATTCTAAAAAAAAACTTAATCTATCACGAACAACCCTCGTGATTAAAAAATTAAAAACTCATCAAAACCATTAAATCAAACATGAACAAATAGATGATCATAAAATCGATATTACAATGTCTGCAAAACAAAGTTAGCATAGTTCTAAAACTACCTGACCTCGATAAACCGTAAACAAAAATAAAACGGCTCTGATACCAATTGTTGGAGTCAAAACTACTAAAATCATTATTTTTGCAACCGATTTTTGGTAAAAAATAACTGGACGAGCAAGAGCCGAATTGGGCTCTAGATAAAAACTTTTGACGTCGAACAATCAAAATAAAAATTCGTGTAACCACAGTTAATTTAGAAGAATACATTTTTCCAGTCAAATCTTCAACTATGATTTTGATTCCGAGTTGAAGCTCTCATCTGACTTTATACTGTATTTACTTATGCGAATTTCAAATATAGTTTGGACTACAATCTATCGAGAACTCATATTGGCGGAATCTGGATACCTTTAATCTTGAAGACCAGTTATGAATATGATTCATCTTACTCGCATATTTATAGGGCTATAGTAGAGACTTGGGGAGTAATTATGAATCGGATTTCTAGTGTGACACAAATACCCATCTAGCGGTTTTCACAATTAAGCAAATCTCATAGCGATATCTACAATTATGAAAATATTGCAGCAGTTTCTGCAATTTTTATTAAACACTAAATTACAATTCACACCACTAAAGAACTGTAATTGCACTCTAAGCCTTATCAAGACCTTCTTCCATTGAGCTGCTATTATTAAATGCCTAACTCATCTCCTCATGTTAAGATTTTCGATATACGCCAATTAAATTTAATTACTAATAATTTAATTTAATCGTTATCTTCAAATTTTTTAAGTCCTTTCGCTTAACTTATTTGACCATTGAATAATCAAATCAACTTACAGAGTTTGGCCAAGTCAAAACTTATAAACTCCCTTAAGGAGGTATGGTCAATCTTGATCATTCGGGACATTAATTCCATTAATAATTAATATTCACCATATAAATATTACCGCTATTCTATTCACCGGGAATATAGACCCATATAAGATCGCACCCTCTAATGAATAAAAATAACGAATATTAAATATATGCAAATCAATAATAATTTCAAGATTAAAAGTATAAGCACTACTCATAATAACTTTAGAGTATGAATTAATTTATATAGTCAGTATAAAATTAATTACCCAAATGTGTCCCGTTTAATACACACAAAGTGTACTTGTGAGACCCTGAACCTTGTAATTTTGAGTTGTTTATATACGTGACGCTTTCATTCCAATATATGATAGCATCGATGCATGATTTATACTTTAAAGTTGTAGAAAAGCATGTGTAAATGTGTTTTATGCTTTCCCAGAGCTTGGTTAGGTGGGTTGGGTTGGTTTTTGGCTTGAAACATAGCAGCAAATTCCAGTACGCCTCTAGTGTGGGGTTCGGTTGACTGGAGGGTCCAGTTTGGTCGATTGAACCGTAGATCTAGAGTTCGATCGACTGAACTCCCTAGTTCGGTCGACTGGACAGTGTTATTTTCAGTTTTCTACAAAAGGTCCAGTGGCGGATTTTTTGGTATAAAACCTTTCTTCAGACCTAAGAAACCTCTTTTCTCCTCCTTCTCTCTAGCTTTGAGGGACCGGGGCTTGGTCTTGAGTTGATTCCTTCGTGGATCCTTGCTATCGGGGCCGAGGGCTTCGCATCCATCTGACCGGATACTCGTTCTGACGCCGTTCAGTTTTGAGACGTCGAGTTCTTGACTCTCCAAGGTAGGATTCTAGACCTACTACTGTTATGAGGGTGTTATATGCAGTTATACTTGCTTTCACCGGGTAAAAATGCATGAAATGTTATTTACATGTCTTAAACCGTGATTTTTGGGTAAAAGTGAGTTTTTACGCCTTTTTCTTGGTAGTATACATGTTTCGGGTACGTGGTATCCGTAGTTTTCAAAAAGAGGTTTGAAAACGGTGATTTGTGAAATCGGGTGAAAAACATCTTTTGAAGGTTTGTAGCTAACTCGCAAGGTTGAGTCTCACCTTTTTACATGTTTTGTTGGAAATAGTTTTAGATCTCCATTTTGATGGATTGGATCTCTTTTATACACGTGTTGTATAAACTATTTTGTGGGTTTCGTAGTTGAGCTACAGTGGGTTTTAAAATGTTATCCATAGATGTACCGTGACAGAGTGTGATTTGAGTTAGGCCTCTATTGCTCCTTGGTGTAAGTCCAAAAACGTGCGTAGAGTGGGTTCGCTACGGTCCCTTGGGTTAAACCCCGAAAACGTGGTTTGATTTTGCTTCGTCCATCGGTCATGGCAATCCGTAAAGAAGCAGGTGTGTGATTTGGTTATGTTTCGTCCATCGGTCGTGGCAAACCGTAAAGAAACAAGTGTGTGATTTGGGTGCTTTTTCATCGGTCATGGAAATCCGTAAAGAAGTCGGTTGCCTCTGTGAATGGCGTTATTGTTGTAACTCCGTATAGAACTTGTCATTACCTAGCAGGCCTTCGGTGGTTCAGGACTAGGGTAATGGGCAGGAGTCTATAGTTGTTACCTTTGTCTGTACGACAGAGTCGGTACATAGGATTCCATTTACATCTTTTCTCCTCGGCTGTGTGGCCTAAGTGGAGCTTACTATTTGTTTACAGCTTTCCCTTAACTGTGGCATGATATCTATTAGGATGATATACATAGTTTGAAGGATGAAAAACGTGAATTTTTATGAGATAAAACCTTTTGAAACTCGTAATAGTCTGACGGAAAATTTGTGATTTTGGAAGAAAAACCTTTTTGGCTCCCATGGTTGAGCCTGTGTGTATGTAATTGTATACTCTGCTTTACAGTTTTATTGTCTATGTTCCTATTGGGCTTCGGCTCACGATGTCGAATTTTGCTGTAAAACCTTTTCAGGTGAGATGAGGAGTTGACCTAGTTGCAGAGGTGATGGAAGACTTGCCATAGTTTTCTTTTTTTGAGTCATGTACTTACACATATGACGCATGTTGAGGCTGGTTTTGTACACCTTAAGGCAATACTATTATTCATGTATGAGATTACATGATTTACAGTTTTATGAAAATTAAACTGTGGGGACTTTTATCAAAATGTTGTACATTTTTATTATTAACTGTAAAATCTATTTTCTTAAAATTGGTGTTTTGGTGGACTTTCGCGTGACCCGGATGTTTGGGGTGTGACCGTACTAGCATAGAGAGTCGAAACAATAGACGAAACTATTATCTGTTTCCCGTAACCGAGATATATCTACTAAAATTTTGTGCTACAGTCATACCGATGGTATGTCCATTTTCATCTAAATTGTGAAAATAAATTTTATATTCTGTAAGAATTTAATATCTGTTTAGATTAATCTGTTAAGAGGTTCTTTTCGGCCAAAGGCTATAGAGCTAAAAAATTGTTAGAACTAGTTCATTTTGATGTATGTGGTCCAATGACAATCTGGGTTAAATGTGGTTTTGAGTGCTTTGTCAATTTTATTAATGACTACTTAAGGTATGGATACATTTACCTGATGCACCGTAAGTCTAAATGCTTTCATAAATTCAAAGGATTCAAAGCGGAGGTAGAGAAGCATTTGAGTAAAAGTATCAAATCACTACGATCCGATCGTGATGAAGAATACCTCTTTGAAGAGTTTAATAACTGCTTATTATCAGAAGGGATTATATCCTAGTTGACTGTAGCAGGCAATCCACAGCAGAATAGTGTAGCAGAAAGAAGGAATATGACTCTTATAGAGATGGTAAGGTCCATGATGAGTTATTCAGGTTCACTAGATTCGTTTTGGGGACTTGCATTAGAGACAACGGCTTACATTCTAAACTTAGTACCTTCTAAGTCAGTACCTTCTACTCCCATAGAATTATGGACCGGGAGTAAGTCTAGTATGAAACATATTCGGATTTAGGAGTGTCCAGTACATGTGCTGAAAGAGAACATAGGTAAGTTGGAACCGATGACAGAAGTCTGTTTCTTTGTGGAATATCCCAAGGGAATAAAGGGTTGTTTATTTTATAATCCTAAGGATCAGACGGTTATTGTTAGCACCAATGCCCGATTCTTGGAAGAGGATTATATTGTGGACCACAAGCCCAATAGTAAAATTGTTGTGGAAGAAATGAGAGAAAATACCAGTAGAATGGAAGAGTAATCACAAGTCACTGATATCCCATTGTCTCATCATAGTGGAAAAATTATCGAGACATGTGCAAATCATGAACAGGGTGTTGATGCACACAGTTCAGATTCTGCACAGCATATTAATGCTAGCATATAGACACAAGTAGTGCCTCGTCGTAGTAGAAGGGTTGTTCATCAACATGATCGGTATATGTTCTTAAGAGAGTCTTTTGACAAAATTCCGACAGAACTAGATACTGAACCATATAACTACAATGAACCACTTTAGGACAAAGATACAGATATTTGGCAAAAGGCTATGAATTCATATATAAAATCTATGTATTCTAATCAGGTCTAGAAACTCGTAGAATCACCCGAAGGGTTAAAACCTATTAGATGCAAGTGGATCTATAACAAGAAGAGAGGAGCAGACGAGAAGGTTGAAACCTTCAAAGCTAGGCTTGTTGCAAAAGGGTTCACTCAGAAAGAAGAGATCGATTATGAGGAAACCTTTTGGCCAGTAGCCATGCTTAAGTCTATCTGAATTTTCTTATCCATTTCGATTACGAAATTTGACAAATGGACGTCAAGATAGCTTTTCTTAACTGAAGTCTTAACGAGTGTATCTATATGGTATAACCAAACGATTTCATAGCGAAAGGCCAAAAGCACATGTTGTGTAAAATTAAGAGATCCATTTATGGACTTAAGCAGGCATCGAGATCTTGGAATTCTCGATTTGATCAAGCCATAAAGTCTTATGGTTTTGATTAGAGTCCAGATGAGTTCTGTGTGTATAAGAAGTATGACGGAAGCATTGTGATCTTTCTAGTACTTTATATAGATGATATCTTGCTCATCAAAAACGATATGGAGGCATTATCTACAGTAAAAGTATGGTTATCTGAGCAGTTCAATATGAAGAACTTGAGAGAAGCCAGTCACATCCTTAGGATCAAACTTGTGCGATATCAAAAACTAAGGATGATGGGTTTATCACAAACAAAGTATATCGATGATATCCTTACTCGTTCTACCATGCAGGATTCTAAGAAGGGGTTTCTCCCTTTCAGGCATGGAATCATTCTATATAAGGATCAGTATTTTAAGATACCTAATGAGATAGAGAAGATAAAGGCGGTTCCTTATGCTTCGACAATAGGAAGCCTAATGTATGTTATGCTTTGTACTAGACCTGACATTTGCTTTGCCGTTAACATGGTTAGCAGATATCTGTCTAACCCTGGGAAGGAGCATTGAACTGTTGTAAAGAATATAATCAAATACTTGAAAATGACGAAAGATTATATGTTGGTTTACCAGGCAAACAGTTTAGTACCTTTAGGGTATACAGACTCAAATTTTCAGTCAAACAAAGAGTCCTGTAAGTCTACCTCAGGATATGTGTTTACCTTAGGAGGTGGAGCAATTAGTTGGAGGAGTATAAAGCAGTCTTGCATTGCTGATTCCACCATGGAGGCCGAATACGTGGCAGCTTCTAAAGCAGCCAAGGAGGCCGTTTGGCTTAGAAATTTCTTGTTGGATCTAGATGTGGTCCCTTAAGTTCAGTCGGAATTACACTTTATTGTGATAATAGCGTAGTTATTGTAAACTCGAAGAAACCAAGAATTCACAAGAAAGGAAAGCACAATTAACATAAGTACCACCTCATATGAGAAATTGTACAGAGGGTGATATTGTTGTGACCAAGATTGCATCAGAAAATAATCTTGTAGATCCTTTTACAAAGAGCTTACTGGTTAAGACTTTTTGATAGTCATGTAGAAGGCATGAGAGTCAGATGTATGGCAGTATAGTTTTGAGTATAAGTGGGAGATTGTTAGGGTTGTATACTGAAAACTATGATTTTAGTATTTAATTTTATTTTAATAAAATTAATTTTTATTTTATGAGAATCTTAATGAGCAATGTATGCAATATCATTTCTTTAAATGTTATGTATGGATGTCTTTTTTTTGTACAATATTAAATCTGATGTGTAGAGTACGACTTGTACACAGAAAACTAGATTTCATGTTCTTGCAAAATATAAATTTTTTGTTCACAGTTTAGATAGAAATAGACATACCATCGGTACGACTGTAGTACAAAGTTTTAGTAAACCTATCTTGGTTACGGAAAATAGATAATAGTGTCGTCTATTATTCTGACTGTATGTGCTAGTACACTTTGTGTGTATTGAGCGGGACACATTGGGGTAATTAATTTTATACTGACTATATAAATTAATTCACACCCCAATGTTATTATGAGAGTGCTTATACTCTTAATTCTGAAATAATTAATTATTTGCGTATATTTAATACTCGTTATTTTGATTCATTAGAGGGTGTGATCTTATACGAGTCTATATTCCCAGTAAGTTGGATAGCGATATTATTTATATGGTGAATATTAATTATTGATGAAATTCACATCTCGAATGATCGGGATTGATGATACCCCCCTTAAGGGAGCTTATAAGTTTTGACTGGGCAAAACTCTGTAGGCGAATTTAATTAACTGGCTGTCAAATAAGTTAAGCGGAATGGCTTAAGGAATTTAAATATGTCGATTAAATTAAATTGTCAGTAATTAAATTTAATTGGTGAATATCGAGAATCTTAACGTGAAGAGATGAGTTAAGTATTTAATAACAGAAGCTCAATGCAAGATGGTTTTGAGATTATGGCTTAGAGTACAGTTACAGTTCTTTAGTGGTGTGAATTGTAATTTAGTATTTTATGAAAATTACAGAAACCACTGCAAAATTTTCATAATTATAGATACCGTTGAGAGGCTTGCATAATTGTAGAAACCGCTGATACGTATTTGGGTTACACTAGAAGTTGATCAGGTTCTGCCGGTACGAGTTCTCGAAGGATCATAACCCGTACTACGTTCGGGAATCATATAAGGAAAAATAGTAGAAGGTCTGATAGAAGCTTCAACTCAGGAATCAAATTCGTAGTTGGAGAATCGACCAAAAACGTATCCTTCTAAATTAACTGTGGTGGCACGGATTTTATTTTGATCGTTCGACATCAAAATATTTTATCTAGAGCCCGTTTCGACGATTGCCCGTTCAATTTTTTTATCGAAAAATCATTTACAAAAATATTGATCTTAGCAGTTTTTCCTCCAACAACACGTATGTCTCGGTGTTAGAATAAGCTCCCAGTTCCTGCTGAACATGCTCCTTTTAGCAACAGATTATTCATGCTCTACTATCTCAAAGTTTGAGTTTGATGGTGACTTCATAAGCATGCTAGATTTCCTATTTTTAGGACTATAGGTATTAGGTAGCATTCAAATACTATTTTTGAATGTTCTGAAATGTGGGATAATGTTTGGTTCACTAAATAACATTGCTAACTACACCTTTTCTTCCTTTGTTTTAGTGTTTTAAAATCCATAATCCTTCGTATATCAATGTTGTATCATATATTTTCTCTGTAACAGATTCTACCTTTAGTTGTATGTGTATGGTTTTCAAGTTTATCATCTTGTAGTGGGGCAAGCAGAGGAAGCATACAGATGAACCCGTTTAAAGTTGTAGTGTAGTGCGGTTCTAATAGCATGTCCAAGTATTACCTTAGCCATCTAAAGGATAGCCTCTAAAGTGTAACCTATAGTTGTGCAGCTAATGAAATTGAATCTCCTGGTCTAACATCTTTCTCCTTAAGAAGATTTTTCAGCATCTCAGACTTTAAAAGCCTGTGGTTATATTAAGTTTTTATCTTGCCAAGCTTACCTTATACCGGGCCATATCTTCTTCACTGTGCATAGTTAACTAATTTCTTATTACTACGAATATGTGTTATATGTAAAGCAAACTACTGCTATATAATCACTATTTTTATGGAGTGAGAGGTATTTGAAGGAAGCAACAACAGCAGTAACAGAAACAAAAGCATAGGCAACAGCAACAATTTTGAATACACTCTTTCATTGCATAAAGACTGACAATCTCTAGATTCTCGCTAAGTTCATTAGGAAGTTATATTGCAAATGATACAGTCGATCATGAGATATAACCTAAAATCAAATACGTAGACAATCTTTCAGGAGCTTTGTTAAGATGCTTTGGAGCTGATCGATTTGTTTTTGTTGCACTTCTCATTCTCTCTGGTCTCTTTGGCACTCCTCACGGAGTGCATCCACCTCGAGTTTTAATTTTTCAACTTCTGCATCACGTGCTCGTGAATCGGCATCCCCTTTAGAAGAATATAAAATTTTGGATTAAAGTTAAGAAACATTAGTAAAAAATGGAAGAAAACATTTAGAAGTTTTCACAAACATCAGAAGCAGGTGTTTTTGTGTTTGATATAACTGACTTACAATAAAAGTTTATTATTGAAAAATGAATTTTAAAACTATTAAAATAAAACTTATTAAAAATTGGTTTTTTCCGTCTTTTAAAGTTAGTTTTGACCCATAAGTTGAAAGCAAAAACAGTGACAAACAAGTTAACATAACTTTTAAAAAAAAGTTAAAAACTACTAGCAAAATCTTTAACAAACAACCGTAAGGGTAAAGGGAAATTGTGTTTCTCTATTGAGGCAAAGTCAATGGCACACCTTATGTTTTTGTGCTTGGTTCATTCCTGGTAACTACTTCAAGCCCTGCACTAAATGGGGTTTCAGAAACAACTGCAAAGCCAATTGTTTTGTAATGACAACTTAGATGATTTTTTCCCTTTCAACCACTGAAAAGAAAAAGGCAATGTTGTAAATGTTGTGGAAAATGACCAATAATTTTAGACAGTAAATACATATATGGAAACTCAAGTTTTGATCTTCACTGAATTTAGCTGCACTAGCAGAGCATCAAGAGGGACATATGGTTTGGGTCATATCTAAAATCCATCCTATAATCAATCATTCAGTGTCACGTTTGTCATTTCATTGGCCAACCTATCTTATCTTTATGGAAAGAATGAAATGATGCGAGCCAAATATAAAATAAAAGAAAAGAAAAACAAATGTTGTCGCAAAATGACACCAGCCATAAGGGCATTTGCAGATTAGAGAAGCTTTAGTGTCTGCAACTTTTTATTATTCATGGCAATCCCTTCCCCCTTAATTAACCCACAAAGGCACAAAGGGCCATTCACACTACAAATTTTTGGGAAAAGTTCAAATATCTGTTAGGCATTAGCTTTTGTTATGTTTGGTGCCTTAAATCCAAACAGTATTACTCTATAACCCGTTTAGGACCTGTTTGATCCGATTAGTAGGTCTGAGAGTGTATCCCCCAACCTACAATTTTAACCCATTATATTATATTGGGTATATACCTAACTAGTCCATGCTAGGGTTTTCTCTGTAAAGAGGTGTATGCAACTTTTAGAGTTCATTTTGTGTAAGAGTAATGAATTTTATCATCTCCATATATCTTTTTCTTTATAATGAATTATTTTTCTTTATATCTGTCTTCTTTAGAGTTTATTTTGTGTAAGAATTATAAATTTTATCAGCTCCATATATCTTTCTTCTTTGTAGTGATTTATCAGCTGAGCTTTGCCCATGGGCATAGGCTTTCAAGTCGAACCACGTAAATCCTTCACATATTGCGTGTGGTTGATCTGTTTTTTATTCTCACTTTATTTGTTCAGTTATAAGAGTTTTACACAAAAGCATGTAGTGCCATACATGGCATAAGATAAAAGCTGAGCTAATTGAGATTAGAACACATTTGGTGCCATTAAGATTGGATTATTATAACATATTATACAGTATTAAGCATATATTCACATAATTATAATAGAGAAAGCATTGGGGGAGTGGCATTTTTAAAACTTTTCAAGGTGATTGGTAGGTAAGTTGCACTCAGGAGGCTAGTAGCAATCACTAGTAGTAGCCTTTTGCATTTGATTTTCCCAAGTGGGGCACCCAAATTTTCCATTGACCTCATTCCTCACCTCTCCTCGTTAGTGATAGATGCCTCAGTCTCAGTTCATTACATGTTTTCTTTTTTTCGAAGGAACCCAAATAGAAACTCATTTTAGTTTGTAAAAAGAGCATAGTTTTTTTTACAACACTACGTACTTAGAAAATTGTTCCAAAAATCATTCGAAATTTTGAAAATGGATGTATCAAATCCACTTGGGTGTAAAGGACCACACACCTAAGTGGATCTGATCCATGCATTTCCATCATTTTCTGTTTTAATTTAACATTATGGGCAATAATCAATATACAAATATACATAAATGTACTCACACACCAATGAAAAGGTGGAAAGAAGGATACGAACAGAGTTACCTGTGGAGGAACATAATGCCTTTTTTTAAGGGAATAATTGACAAAGATAATCCTTAAATACAAAGTGCCTTCTAACCTTCTCCGATTGATGTGATCAGAAACACTTAATTTCTTGAATTAAACAGATCATATCTACTAACAATGTTATAATATATCAATTAGTTGTTCTTAAGCACCTCATTTATCAATTTAGGATTCTCATAACTTGGGGTTTGTCACATAGATACCATGACCATATAGTACTACTGTAATGTAGGACAAAACTGCAATTCTACACTTCAACTGCAGTGGAAGAAGTCACCTTAATTCTTCAAAGTATAGTCGATTGAACTACATCAATACTTCCACAGTAGGTTACTTGTATAATAGATTGAACTACATCACCTTTATAGTACAGTGCATGAGAGCTAGTGAGAGGGTTTTGTATCAAGCATTCGACAAGCGTTGGAATGGAGCTAGTGGCAGTATGGCAGAGACAATGTCTAGCCAAAAGAATGATTATGATATCAAGCACGGGCTTCCAAGTTACAGCCCCTAGATTTTTGAACACTGACGTGCATGTACTACCAACACAGGGAATTTCTGGTAAAAGCAGTAGTGGGGTGAATAGAAGCTGGAAACACACTGATGATGAGGAATTTATGTGGGATGACATGAAGCACGGGCTTCCACGTTACAGCCCCCAGAACACTGTTGGGTTGGAATATGTAATTTTTTTATTTTGGTGAACTCAATGGATATTATGTTATTTGTTCTTTCACTCATGTGTTGAGTTAAATTCCCCGATTGGGTTCCAATGTTGAATCCTTTTCGGTGATTGATTCACATGGTATTGGAGTCAAATTGCCAAGATCATTGATTTGTAAACGATTGTCACACCGAAAATTCCAGGTCACGTGAAACGCCCATAAACAACCATACACAACACCCAACTTGATGTTCAGTATCAGATAAAACATACATGCATTAAATATAATCGCCAAAAGGCTTACAATATACGGTTCCAACACCGAAAACACGTAAACATATATGGTCCATACAAAACAAAAAGAGAAGACTACAGGTCTTTCGCCTCAACCGGCTTCTCCCGATCAACCTACGTGATCGGTATCTGAAAAATATTTCAAATCCCACACCGTGAGCCAAAGTTTAGCAGAAACTAGACAAATATGAAATAAAAGCTAAAGATACTAGGAAAACAATGTGCGGTTTTTGACTCTCTTTCAAGCCTTAAAATAGTTTGAAAATAGTTTTATATCACGACTCACACGAGCCATGAAAATAGTTTCACATGCAATTCATGTACCTTCTCGAGCTTTCACCGAGGAACCTCTGCCCCAATAATGCACATTCTCGGACTTTCACCGAGAGATCTCAACCTGAGCTAATGTACCTAATCGGACTTTCATCGAGGGACCGCAGCCCTAATCATGCACAGCTAACCAGAGTTAACATTCATGGGACCAGATTTCCATCGTTCACCTTCCATACACTTACGCATAAATAAAACCAGCGTTCTAAAGCATGAAGCCCAATACGAACACCACGTCACATGGTACACATGCAACCCACACAACAAATGCATAAAGAAAACTAGAGTTTTAGATACACCAAGATCACATATCCATCCTACAACATGCATAAATAAAACTAGAGTTTTAAATGCATGAAACCACGTATAAACACATAACGACATCACATGCCCCATAACTCAACATAAACTTGTCATCCGCTAACCCAAACTACCAACAAACACTAAGATGAAACCTAATCATGAAGGTTTGCTCCAAACCCTCAAACCTTACTTTTCACAAACGTTTTCACAAAACACCGGCTTTTCCCAAAACCCCCTTTTTAGAAAATGAACTTCGGATCCAAACACATCTCGCACCCAATGATGTACAAACACTACGCACACAACCATGCAACACTACGCACACATAACAATGTTATTCTTGAGGAATGACAACAAAAGAAAGCCCCAAAAGCCCAACACGAGCAAAAGAAACCCCTAAGGCCCCAACACGACCAAAAGAAAAGGGGTCAACACAAACAACAAAAGTGTCGACACAAATAGAAAAAGTGTAGACACAAACAACAAAAGTGTCGTCACAAACAGAAAAAATGTCGACACAAACAACAAAAGTGTTGTCACAAACAGAAACAACAGCAGTGTAGTCAACACAAGCAGAAAGAAAAAGTATCGACACAAACAAAAAAAGTGTCGACACAAAAGCAACAGATTCAGAATAATAAACCAGACGGCTGAATGGCGACGGAAAGCGAACCTTAGCGATAGAAACAGCTTCTCAGCCCCAAATTAAACCAGCCAAACACCCCTTTTGCAACCCACGAACATACCCAAGCCTAAAACAACAAAGAAACACCGAAAAAGAAGCCTCAAACCCCTTTTTATCTGACCAAAAACACCCAAAAACGATTTAGGAACAAAACCCGAACCTTTGAAACTTAAATCTACTTTTCATGCATTTTTAAACGATAAAAACACATAATTTCACGTAGCACCCCTTTAAGACATGAGAGTCTAGGATCCTACCTCGATGAATCAAAACTTCGAAGCCTCGAACCACATGAAAAAACTCGAACTTCGTCGGAACGAAATTCCATCAGGATGAACGCGTAGCCCTCGGTGTAGATAGCAAGGATCCGCTACTCGATCGTAAAAAATAAAGCCTGGGCCCCAAGAAAATCTAGAGAGAAGGAAGAAGTTTTGGTTTGTGAAAAAGAAACTTAGCCGTAAAGTTTTCCAAAATATCTCCACAAAATATCTAAGACTAGATATTTATAGGCTACGAAAATATCTTTTTTTTATAATTCGCATCACAACCCCTAATGGCCCCGATATCCAACCCCACATGCATTTCTAAGCCCAGACATGCATAAAAACACATATAAACATGCATGTCCTAAAGCGAACGATAAACAACCCCGTCGATCACAATCGACACAAGTACAAGAGGTGGTCAGCCAAACTACTCATGGGATGCGGTTAAACAAGGTCATACATTCTAAATAACGGCTAACTACCTCAAAGACACAAGATCTACAACTCGTCCCAACCTCACATCCTCACTAACCGATGTCTCAACACAGCACACCACCCACGGAGTCTACCATTACATGCAGCAACTCTATTGTGTCACTCGGTCCTTGGGGAACACCTAGGATCTCAGTTTCAACTAGGAGGAAAGAGCACCTAGGATCTCAGTTTCATCATCTGATAACTTGTAGCTTACTTTGTCAATAGGGCATTGAAGTCCACATCAAGTTCCTGTGGTGTTATGACAACTAAATGGGTTGTCTGAAAAAGACTGTTGCTAACTTTGCCACCCCCTATTGAGACTTCAAGCTTCATCATCCTCAGTGCGTTTTCAATTAAAAGTTTTGAATTTGAGTTCCTTCAAGAGAATATTTAAAAAGAAATTAAAAATTACTTATAGAGGCAATAAATGAAGCATTTAAATGAAATCATTTTAAGAAAAAGTAATCTTAATATCTTAACATGGATATTGCTGTGTAGAATGAAATTCAAGAGGATGTAAAGCAGTCCAAAAGAGCCCACTAGCAAGGGGATAAACACTCAACACCCCATAACGTAGGAGGAAAACAATTGCCTAACACCAATCAAAGAATGAAGAAACTTCCCCCATTTCCAAATGCAGCACTGCCTTGATAAGAAATGTGTATATCCCCTATAATCCAGGATTTAGATATTTAAATGATTATGAAGTTTATACTCAGATGAAGCTACAATACCTTTTCAATGCAACATACATAAGAATTCTCGAGTTAGATAACATAAACTTTATATTCTACACACGAAAAAAAAACAGATGATGATTCAGGATTGCTAACTATAAGACATCGACCTAAATAGCTAACTCATACCAATATCAAAAAATCCAACTTTAATCGGTACAGCTTTCATGGTCCTAAAAAACGGACCCTTTCTAAAGAACATAATCAAGTTTGTGCATACACTATTTAGAAGTAAGAGTTCTCAACAAAGGTCCAACTTCTAGTTATTCACCATCACTAATGATAACGATTGTAATTACTGCACGGTTCAAACACTAAACATAAATGCACACTCTCAAATGCGGACACAAAAACATACATATTTCTATTTATGGTACAAACATAGCAATCAAATCTCACGAGATATCCGAACATACTCTAAAAAAAATTAATTAGGGTAGCATGTCTACCTTGTTACTACCATTGTAAAAAAAAACAGAATACCCTTCAATGTGCAAAACTTTAAAACAAATGAGTTTGATTAGCTTGTATGTTCACACTACCAACAAGATAAATGGAAAAGGGCAAATCAATAACAAATACTTGTGTAATCAATTCATTCATCAAAACATCTAAATTAAAGAGTAAACAAAACTTATCTAAGAAAAATTTATCTTTGTTGAATTTTATTGCACTATCACCCTCTCAGTAGTTCTTATTTTAAAGTTTGGACTACTGAAGAAAAGTCAATTATAAATCCTTAAATGTGAATAATATGTTTAGCAAGTGGGGACTAAATCTATTTGGCAAGTAATTATCGAGATAGGGCAAATAAAAGTAAAAACATTGGGGATATTCATAAACCTAGCTAAATGAACTTCAAGAGGAATATTAGAATTCTAAGAAAACCTTAGCTCTCTAGTTACCTACATAACTACGACCAACATACAAGAGAAATACAATTGAAAAAGGAGAATGTAAACAAAAGAAGAGAGCTTTTTTATTATAAGAAAAGCCAAAAGGTAACGGAAATCCTGTTAAGGAAATTACCTCACAAGAAAACTCATTTAAGTCCAAAATCGAGAACACACACATACACACACACAGGGGCATACTCTTGGATCGATTGATCCCTACCATGCCATTGGGTTTGTTGTCATGAACTCCACCCCAGCATGAATGCCTATTTGGATAGTCATCAAGTTTCAAGGGAAAAGTAAAAATAAAAAATAAAAAAACAAATGATGATTCAGGATTGCCAATTAT
The DNA here is from genome assembly GCA_034768845.1 of Heliamphora exappendiculata. Lineage (NCBI taxonomy): Eukaryota > Viridiplantae > Streptophyta > Magnoliopsida > Ericales > Sarraceniaceae > Heliamphora > Heliamphora exappendiculata. The sequence goes on along the minus strand of JAOTRH010474640.1, from coordinate 10,702 downwards.
AAAGCATCGGCTTAAATAGTTGACTCATACCAATATCATAAAATCCAGCTTTAATAGGTACAACTACATCAGCAACTGCCTAAAGACACTGCCTATTCATAGTCCTAATCAAGATAATTTCTAAGAAATGGAAATTAAAATCTGTCAGAAATGGATGAGAATGAAATTAATAATCATAACAAATGCTGGCAGTGATACGTAGCAGGCATGGCAAATAGATACCCAAATTATCAAGGCCGTAATAGGATTCCAAAAACCACTAACTTTCTTTTCTTATTTTGATACCACATCTTCTGCTGAATCTGTGTTCGTTTATTTCTTGAATTCCTGTGACTTAAAAATAGTGATAATAGTGCAGTTCATTTAAGAAAAACTAAAAAAACAGAGTGAATGGTTTTCATCCCTGTTATTGACCTATAAATGAAAAGTGCATGCTAGGCAAAACAAATATAACAAAATTAAAAATAGAAGTGCTTTTCAAATGATTGGTGAAACACATATTTGAACCTACAGGTCTCTTCTTTCCTCAAATAAGACTAGACATTTTGTAGATTTTAAAGCAACAAAAATGATAAAAGATTTTCTGAACAATAATATTGTTGATACCTCATTGATTGTATCATTGGCCGAGTCAAATGTCTATGGCCTCCACTTCGATTTTGTAACACTTTAGGTTTGAATTGATGGTTGTTTGGTTTCGATGTATGGTTCTTGAAGTTTGATAATATTAGACCTTAGAAAATGTAACAAAGTTAAAAATAGAAGTTCTTTTCACATGATTGGTGAAACACATATTTGAACCTACAACTCTCTTATTTCCTCAAATAAAACTAGACATTTTCTAAATTTTAAATCAGCAAAAATAATAAAGGATTTTTTGCACAATAATATTGTTGATATCTCATTGATTGTATCATTAGCCGAGTCAAATGTCTATGGCCTCCACTTTAATTTCCGTCAATATGAGATCTATGTTATGGGGTTTCTCCTTCAGTATCTCCCATGCTTTTAAACCATTAGAAACAGCAGCAACTGCTCAAATAGAAAATATAAGTCCGAATTAGTTCCCAAATGATAATGGCTGCACGGATTTAATCAAAATTAAAAACTAAAAATAAACAAAGGGTTTAAAGCAACTACTATCACCCTAATTAGTTAAATTATTTGAGATGATGAATAGTTTTTTTTCATATAATTCTAAATTAAATTATTTGAGTGGACTTCACAAGATAGTTGGTTATTTTTATTAATTAAACCAATTATAGTATAATTTGAGCAATATATGCTTGTGGAGAAGATATGCATAGTGCTGACTTTTTATTCATATTGGTCCTTGTAGACTTTTGAGTTTTATGTTCTTCAAAACAGAGGAGCAAATGAAGCAGCACAAAAAAGAAAACATAGGAGCAAGAACAAGACGGAAAGAGAATAACGAACACCATAAAGCACATTAACCACATAAAGCACATCAAGCACATAAACCAAGAGAAACAAGCACATGAGTAAGCAAAAGAAAAAGAAAAGAGCGGGACGACGAGGAGAACAAAAAAACCCATAGATTCGAAGAGGGAAATTGTAGATCTGCAAGAAAGCAAATGACAAGATCAAGCACATGCAAAATCGTTGCGCGATCACGAGGTTGGAAGATGTGTAAAATACCAATACAAACGGATCAGTATAGAGATAAATATTAAGATAAAACTAAAGAAAAGAGAACAGCACGAATAACACACAGTCACTCAAACAAACAAATCGTAGATTGGATTCGATAATCAGTAAGCAGAAGAGAAGAGGAAAATCGACAATAAAGCGAAAGAGAATAAGAAAAACATGGATCAATACCAGCATATGTGAAAGAGCAAGCATCGCGAAGTCTCATTTGAAAACGGAAAAGAGAAAAAGATTTTAGTAAAAAAATAGTAAGTAATTACTCCTTATTTTAGGAGTATTCTTCAATAAGGATAAATCAAACATGAACAAAGTGCATGAATCACACTATTTTTTACATACAATCTTCAAAATTTTGGAGGAAGTTAGGGTTTTGACATTAATTCAAAAAATTTAATGTAAGAAAATCTCTATATTTTAAAATTCTTATTTTTATAAAATTTATCATCTCTATAAAATACTTTTAGTATCAATAGCTTGTTAATCAAGATAACAAGAAAATAATTTGTAACCACCCAAACAGTCCCTTTTTAGTGTAAACAATGCAAGCAACCAAATGATTTACATAGGAACATGCAAAGCCACCCAAAAATCAAAGATACATACACACTAGAGTTTTCATCATACATGTGGTTCCATTGAAATGGCGTGAGTAGGTTGGGTGATTCTTGATGGAGACACACGATTTGAAAAGAAATTCACATTACACACATGACTCCACTTTCTTTATAAAGTTACTATCAGCAAATTGCCCAAGCGATGTATGCAATGGTATTCAAACCTAAAAAACGGATGCGAGGTGAGGGTCTACTAGTTTTGCTTTAATAAGAAGATTCACATATCACATTAGTGTCAAAACCTAATAAATATGTGTGTATATATATATATATATATATATAGATGTGTGTGTATAAATGTATACAAAGAGAGATAGAGAGAGATCGAGAGAGAGAAAACAAAACTGAAAGAGGAGGAGAGAGAGAGAAAGAAGTCCGACAACGGCGTGGGGTGCTGATGGGGCGGCGATGGAGTCGCCGGCGGTGGTGGTCGGTGTGGATGGCGACGGCAACGGCACCGGAGATGGCCGGCAGTGTGGTGCAGAGGCGCCGAGGGAGGAGCTGCAGCACCCACGCGCTGCTTCTTCCTTCATCGTTTTTATCTTTTCTTTGTTTTTTTTAACCTAATCCCCAATACCCTGAGGCTCCCTCTTCCAAATTGCTAACAGCAACGAGGGAAGCATCACAGCCTTGTATAATGTGCAATACAATACTTGTACACGGGAAGGCAAAATGGGTGCGCTAAGAATGAAGAAGAGTGGTTGTGGTTGAGCTCTCTCAAAATTAAGGAGGAATTAACGAAATTGCCCACACTTTACTCCATAATTACATGGCAAAGCAAGAAGACAACAGGTAAAAATACATTGTTGAAAAGGGTAAGATGGGACAAAAAAGAGTAAGCCATCTTATGAAGATAGCTGCTTATATACTATTAATAAGATATATATTTTATGTTACAATTAATTACTCAAAAAAAACTATGCCAATAAAGGAAAGGTTATATACACCACCACAAAGCAAAACATAATTAAGACCAATGGCCAAAACAAAAGCAAAAAGAAACCATGTACTACTGGAGGCCCAAAACAGCCATAGTATTGCTACACCCCTCATAGCTAGGAAACAAAACTAAAACAAAGTATATGTCATGCTCCAAACTCCGGGTCACGTGAAACACCCATAATTAACCATATACAACACCTAACCCGATGTTTACTCACAAAGTAGAACATACATGCATTAAATATAACCACCAAAAAGGCTTACATTATACAGTTTCAACACCGATAACATGTTATAAGCATACATGATCAAAAGAGCAAAAAGGAAGACTACAGATCTTCCGCCCCAATCGGCTCATTTGGATCAACCTGCGTGACCGGTACCTGAAAAACATTTCAAGCCCCACCCTGTGAGCGAAAGCTCAGAAGATACTAGACAAGCATGAAATAAAAGCTAAACATGCTAGGAAAACAAAGTGCGATTTGCAACTTAGACGAGCCTTGAAAACAATTTTAAAACGGTTTTATATCTGAACTCATATGAGTCTTAGAAGGAAAAACACTTAAAAAACAGTTTTATATCACAGCTCATGCGATCCTCAAATAAAATAGTTTGATATATAGATACTACAATGCTTCACCAGCAAATATAGACTCCTACGAGCTAAGACTCCCACGAACCCCACATGCAACACATGCCATTCACATAACGCAACACATGCAGAATCTTCACGGGGTAAAACCGTAGGACCTATATACGCCCTCAATACATATCTTCACAGACTTTCACCGTAGGACCAATATCCGCCCGCATCATATGCAACTTTAAGGACTTTCACCGAGGGACCAATATCTGTCCCAACTAAAATCATAGTTTTAACTAGTGCAACACATGCACATATAAAATCAGAGTTTTAAATGCACCATGACCACATAAGATCACATATGACCACATAAGACCACCTACCTGTCCTACAACATGCATGAACAACATAAGAGTTCTAAAAACATGAAACCACGTACCACATAAACCGTCACAAGAACACGTGCCACAAAGCCAACACATAACCGAAGGCCAAGCCAAACCTCCCATACTAACCACCACACACACAACCGTGCACCAAAAACCCGCATCTAACCATGCACCTCACATCGCATCTAACCCACGTCATCCCGAGGACGACAACAAAATGAACCACCATGGCTCACCACGACCAACCTAAACGAAAAATGACTAACACCCCTCTTCATGAGTCCAATCGACAAAATCTCATAATTCAATCGACTGAAATGTCACTAGAGGAGAGCCAATAAAAAAACCTCGCAACCCAACCGACCAAAAAACCACCACAGCCACCAAAACAACTAAAACGCCCCTGCACAGGACATTAGTTGACTGGACCCCCACCTAGTCGACCCAAAAAGGCTATTGGAATTTCGCAAAATTCTCCCAAAACACAGGTCAGTCGACTAACTTCCCTGTCCAATCGATTGAACCCCTAAACACTTGATCCAGTCGACTAAACCACCCAGTTCAGTTGACTGGCCCTAGGCGAAAACCATTTACGAGCTATGGGTTCAGCCATCTAAACCCCAAATCGAAGTCTCTGAACTCCCTTTCAACACTCTCGGACATACCCTAGCCCAAGACTACCACAAAACCTCGAAAGAAACTCTTAAAACTTGATTCCATTCAACCGAAATGGTTTTTAAGAAAAAACCCAATTTATCGAATAGAAAACGATTTCATGCATTTCAAGACGGTAAAAACACATATGATTACACGTAGCACCCTTATATGACATGAGAGTCTTGGATCTTACCTTGTTGAGTCAAAAACTCGACTTCTCAATCCACGTGTAAAATCGAACTTCGTCGAAATAAAATTCCATCCTGATGGATGCGTAGCCCATTACGAGGAGACTAAGGATCTGCTGTCTAATCGTCAAAAACTGAGCCCCTGGCCCCTAAAAAGTTAGAGAGAAGGGAGAGAGAAAAAGGAGAAACTTAGTTGAGAAGTTTTGAAAATATCTAACGTGAGATATTTATAGGCCACGAAAATATATTCTTTTTTTTTTTGAAATTCGTACCGCAATGTCCAACCCCGGGAACCAACCCCGCTTGCATCTTTAAACTCGAACATGCAAATAAACACATATGAACATGCTGCGACAAAAACGATAAACATGTGTCAAAAAAATGCCAAAAAAAGAAGACGGGTCCGGATCTCACAACTCTACCCTCTCAAAAGAATTTTGTCCCCGAAATTCAGCATAAGGTCAAAAGAAAACAACCCCATCGATCACCATCAACACAGGCACGAGAGATGGTCAGCCGAACCATTCTTAGGATATAGTCAAACAAGGTCAGGCATCCTAAACAATGACTAACTATCTCAAAGACACAAAATCTACAATTCACCCTAACCTCACATATTCACTAACCGCTATCTCAACACAGCACCCCACCCACAGAGTCTATCACTAACCCCACAACAGCTGAAAAGAAGATACATGATGCTTCCGTGTTGCTGAGAACACTCGCCCAAAGTCTGCATACTCAAAAAGTAGCTCTGCTCACTAAGATCATCAAGCACAATCGGTGCCTTGGAGGAACTGGGAGCTGTGAGTACATATGCTCAACCCTACGTCATCCTGGTCTGTCTGCCATAGCCCGACACTGTCGGCTGTCGTACCGACTGAACCGAAGTACCTCCGTCTGCAACACGGGAAGTCTGAACTACGGGATACTGTTGTTGATCCTGCACAAACTAACTCTCTGGCGTGCCTACCGTGCTTGGCGCACTCCCTCTTTAGGGACAACTCCTGTGAACATGTCTAGCCTCGCCACATCTAAAACAAATCGATAGCCCTCTCCCTTGTAACTGAACCGGTATGGGACCCTAGGACTGCCTCATCTGTGGGTCCTGATACTGCCTTGGCTGCGGGCAATCTGACACATGATGTCTTGGTTGTCCACACCGATAACATAGAACCTCCCTCTGCTCTGGCCTCCCAAATGAAGCCACCGATGGTGCTGGTGCAAAGAACTATTGTGGTAATCCGAATGGATGAAAACTAAGGTTTGAGGACTTCTGCCTCTTTTCGAAACGCCCACCTGTCTGTGCCTTTGTCCCACCCTGCGGTGTCCTGGCCTCCCTAAAAACTCGAATCTCAGTCAAAGTATTCCTAATTCTAGCTGCTGCCTCCACCAGCTCTGTAAAAACTCAGAGCCCCATCCCTGCAACATGCTCCCTAATCGCCGGCCTTAAGTGCCGCTCAAACCTCCTCGATCGCCGCTCGTCTATGCCCACCAACTCTGGTGCAAAACGAGATAAGCTAGTGAACCTGGCCTCATACTACATAATACCCATCACTTCCTGGGTGAGAGCATAGAACTCCTCCTTGTACAAGTCTCTGGATGAAGCTGGAAAGTACTTCTTTAGAAAAATTCCTGTGAAAGCTGCCTATGTGCCCTCCACATTGTTCTGGGTGTATTTTCACTACTCGTGAGCATTCCCTCTCAATTGGAAGGTAACAAAAGGAACCCACAGATCATCCTCTATTATCTGTAGTGTATCAAGGATCCAAGTCACCATCTCCAATCACTTTGTCGCCACTATAGGATCCAGATCCCCAGCAAAGGTAGGAGGATTCATACATATGAACTCCCACATCGCCACTGTTGCCCTCAACTTGGGCTCTCTCTCTCCCCCTAGCAATCTCAACCAGCTACTGGATAGAACCTACCAGCACATGCAACAACTCAATCGCGTCCATCGGTCCTTGGGGAGCATTTGCATCCCCAATATAAGGGATAGGCACATCCCCTTGGCCAAAACCATAGCCATGGCCTCAACCACGGCCTCGTTCTCTCCGCGCAGACATCACGTCTACAGGAAAGAAACACAGAACATAAGATGCCACACATCGCATGAACATAAGCACTAACCACATAAGCATGCTAACACGTATTCACATAGGTTCATGCTAAACAAACTCCACATACCGAGGAGAACCGACAAGAGTGACGCGTCAATTTGGATAACCTACTTAGATTCCCTTCTAAAAATCACATCAGCTAAACGCGTCTCTAACTTGGCTCCCAAGTTTGTTAACCCAAATGCTTAAAGGCAAGACTAATCAATTCCAAGGTTCGAGCCACATGCTCACATATAAACAACATTTACACATACCTAGCATGCTAACACGTTCATGTTATTAAAACAGCTAAACACATGCAGTCAAGCACACACAATCAACCTCACACGGTGATGCGCCCTCTGCCCACAGCTCTTAGGTATTCGAACCCAGAGCTCCGATACCATTCTTTCACGTCTCAAACTTCGGGTCACGCAAAACACCCATAACCAACCATATACAACACCAAACCCGATGTTTACTCACAAAGTAGAACATACATGCATTAACTTTAACCGTAAAAAAGACTTACATTATACGGTTCCAACACCGATAACATATTATAAGCATATATGATCAAAAGAGAAAAGAAGAAGACTACAGATCTTTCGCCCCAACCGGCTCCTCTAGATCAACCTGCGTGACCAGTACCTGAAAAATATTTCAAATCCCACACCATGAGCTAAAGTCCAGTAGATACTGTTAGGATTGGTATACTGAAAATCATGTTTTTAGTATTTAATTTTATTTTAATAAAATTAATTTTTTATTTTATGAAAATCTTTATGAGCAATGTATGCATATCATTTCTTTGTTATGCATGGATATCTAATATTCTCTATGGTATTTAATATGGTGTGTAGAGTACGGCTTACACACAGAAGACCAGATTTTAGGTTCTTGTAGAATATAAATTTTATGTTCACAGTTTATATGGAAATGGACATACCATCGGTACGATTGTGGTACAGAGTTTTAGTAGGCATGTGTTGATTACAGGGAATAGATAATAGCATAATCTATTGTTCCGACTCTCTGTGTTAGTACACTTTGTGTGTATTGAATGGAACATTTGGGGTAATTAATTTAGTACTGACTACGGACTATATAAATTAATTCACACCCCAAGGTTTTATGAATAGTGCTTATCCTCTTAATTTTGAAATAATTATTGATTTGCATATATTTAATATTCGTTGTTTTGATTCAGTAGAGGGTGCGATCTTATATGGGTCTATATTCTCGGTGAGTTGGATAAGGATATTATTTATATAGCAAATATTAATTATTTATGGAATTCACATCCCGAAAGATCGGAATTGACGATACCCCCTTAAGGATGCTTATAAGTTTTGAACAGGCCAAACCCTGTAGGTGAATTTAATTATCTGGCAGTCAAATAAGTTAAGCGAAAGTGTTTAAGGAATATCAAGATGGCAATTAAATTAACTTGTCAGTAATTAAATTTAATTGGCGGGTTTCGATAATCTTAACGTGGGGAGAAATGGTAAGCATTTAATAACAGGAGCTCAATGCAAGAAGATCTTGAGACTATGGGTCATAGTACAATTATAGTTCTTTAGTGGTGTGAACTGTAATTCAGTGTTTTATAGAAATTGCAAAAATCGCTGTCTTTCCATAATTGCAGAAACCGCCCGTAGGTATTTGTGTTCCACTGGAAGTCTTACTCATAATTACTCCCCAAGTCTCTGCTGTAGCCCTATATATACGCGGGTAGGCTGAACCAGTTTGAGATTGATTTTTCATGATAATTATTATGATATTATTTTTATCTCTCAAGACTTAAATATATCGGGATTTTGGCAGTACGAGTTTTCGGAGGATCGTAGCCCACACTACGTTCAAGGATCGCGTAAGGGAATACAGTAGAAGATCTAACTGGAGTTTTAATTCGGAATCAAGTCGTAGTTGAAGATTAGATCTACAAGAGTATTCTTCTAAATTAACTTTGGTTGCATCGGTTTTATTTTGATCGTTCTTCGTTTAAAGTTTTATTTTGATCATTGTTTTATCTGAAATTTGTTTGCTCGTACAGTTAATTTTTTACCGAAAATTATTTTACAAAAACAATGATCTTGGCAGTATTGCCTCCAACAATTTGGTATCAGAGCCGTTTTGTTTTTTGTTTACGGTTATCGAGGCTCGGTAGATTTAGAACTGTTGTTAACTTTATTTTGCATGCGTTCTAATCTCGATTTTATGATCATCTATTATTTTCATGTTTGATTGAATGCGTGGATGATGATTTAATTAATTTTTTAATCACGGAGGTTGACTGTGTTAGATTAATTATTTTTAGATCGAATGTGAGTCTACGGGACATAGGTTTTTATGTAAAATTTATTTTGTATTCTTTAAGAGTTTTTTTTCTAGTTTATTGGAAAGAAAAAAAATAAGAACAGGTATGAAAGAAATGGCGGTGGTTGGCGGCGACAATCGGCGATGGTTCAAGTAATTTTTGCTGCGGAATAAGTTTTTTTTTATTGCTTTGCAATATTTTTTTTTCTTCTTTCTCCAGAATTTTTTTCTGGTTAAATAAAAAAAAAGGGTTGAACACGAGCAGCGGTTTCTTTCCAACCAAACAAGTGGCGGTTTTTCCAAACAGACACAAGCAAACAACGCCTAATGTGGCGCTATCCCAAAAGCCAATAGTCGGCATTCCCAAGCAAGCTGATATGGTTAACAGTGGCGCAATTCCCTTAAACAGCAGAAGCCAAAGCCAGCGCCAAACATGGCGCGGTTTACAATCATCGCGCAAGCAGCGGTTTACAAAAGCAATTCCAGGTGGCACACATCAATGGGGTGTTTGGTTGGAACACTGTTTTGAGCAATAAGCAACAGTTTTGGATTCCCAAAAAGGAAGCAAGCGCCGGTTATCCCAAACAGTGAAGAATCCCAATCAGTGTGCATCAATTCCAGGCGCCGTTTTTGGAGCATCCACGAGGAGCAATTCCCCAAACTGTTGGGGCACCTGTTTCCATATATATTGCAAGCTGTTTTCAATCAAGCGGCAGATTGTATTCCAGCGCAAGTGGATTCCTTGGTGATTACATGATTTGGCATTATCAACAAGTGATTCAATGTTTAGCTTGAATTAAAAAAAAAAGAGCTATTCGGGAGATTGGAAATTTATCTTAAACAGAAGACTGAAACTTTTTAGAGTTTCTATCGGATCATAAAATTGAAATTTTTATTTATCTTACGATTAATTTTTTTATATATTTTAATTGCGTGGATGATAATTATTAGTTTTATTTATCCTGTTAACTTAATTAATTTGAATATTTGGTTTTAATTAAAATATTTTATAATGAAAAATAAAATTAAGTTTTTTTTAATTAATTAAGTTTAATTAAATGAAAAAACTTTAGATATTTTATTTTTACAAAATATTACATTTAAAGATGATTTTTTAAAAATCGGATATCTTAAAAAAAAGCGTGTGAATTAATTCCGAATTTTGAATTAATTAAATGAAAAAATGTTTAATCAAAATAAATTATTATTTTTTAAAAAATGTGGAACGAAAAATAAA
>JAOTRH010474629.1:0-26314 GCA_034768845.1 Heliamphora exappendiculata | reverse complement strand
TATAAGTATGTAAAACACAAACTACAATTCTCAGGGTATGATTCAAACTTGATAGCATGAGTTCTAAATCATTAAACTTTTACTTAAAAATACTAATCAACTAATTTAAATCAATCATCATATAAAACTCGAGTCTCATAGTAAAGGGTACTCAATTCAAACTTAGTATCTTTTAAGACCCAAAATCGAGTGTTAAATTAAAAGGGCCGACAAGGTTTTGGGCATCTAGGCTTGGAATCAAGTTATGATGTTTAAACACCATTTAGATAAAATATTTTCAACCACTCTCATGTTTAACACTAAGGCCAAAACCTAAGGCAAAAGGGTGAACAAAACCTCCAAAGAAAAAATGGTTCAGCATTTTTCTCAAGATTTTACCAAAAATATGCCTCGTTTGGTCTCGGTTTTGGGGTATCAGATCAATTCCAAATGAGCCTATGTTCTACCTCAACATGTTCTCTACAAGTTTCATGTTTAGTACTAAGGATAGTTATTTGGAACAAGTTAGAGTTTTTGGCCATTTTAGAAAATAGGTTCTGTCAGCCACCAAAACTCTGCAGATCCAATTTTGGACAAAGAGTTTGAAATGGTTTTGGGGTATCATCCCGAGGCTTCTAGCTCTGATTTTTGGATAGAAAGTCGTTAAATTTGTTGTCTACAATATTCATGTAGACCACTTGTGGAATAGGTCACTAAAAATAGGGATTATGGGCTATATAAAAATATGTGACAGAAGTGTCCCTTGAGGGCTTAAACTCAATAGAGACTTTCAAAGGAATTTTGACATACCAAAACTCAATATTTTGTTCTCATTTTTGGTGGTTAGATAGATATACATGTTATCTACAACCTGTAAGTTTTGGCAAAAGTTTGGATCTCATTGTAAACTAGGGTGTTTAGGTCGATAGTGTTGACTGGTTGGAAAATGACACACTTTGGTAATATTGCAATATCTCGAGTTCTGCTTACTCAAATGAGTTGAAACTAATTTTAGATGAAACCTAACACAAAAATATAAATCTGCACATAAGAACATGCTTAGATCAATTTCTTACGTTCAGTTATGACGTTCCAAAGTTCAGGATAGAAACATCTTTGTTCTCATAAACATCTATGTTCTGTCGGTAGTCTATGTTCTCAAGTCTGTTAGGGTCCAACTCTCCTACTTATGATATGTCAAGTTTTTGTTCTATTTATTTGCATACTTGTATTTTAGACATTAATACAAATGTTCCAGCACACTTATAAGTCTTCAAATTCAAAAATAACAATACACAACAACATCTCATATCATCCATAACGCAACAACCCCAAATCCTCAACTACGTCGCCTTTTCGGTTTGTTTTCAGTTCTCGATTCTTAAAGTGTTTAAAGAGATGAGTTGAGGAATATTAGACATAAGGTTTAGAGGTTTTACGTACTTGTTTGAGAGATCAAATGGGGGTGGATGATAGATTAGGATTTAGCTTTAGGAAAATTCCCTTGATTACTTCTTTTTTTTCTTTTTCTCCCTCAAACTCACATAAACACTGAAGAGCAATGAGGTTCTGGTCTCTCCCCCTCTCTTAGCTGAAAATATCAAGTGGAGGAGAGGGTGTTTGACTTGATTTATATAGACAAGGGCTAGGGGACAAAGGGGTAACAAAAAGTACCTTTAAAGACTTTTTCCTTCCTTTTTAATTAATGAGACATGAAATGATTTGAGTTGGTTCAATTTTTGAGACCTATAAATCAGATATGGGGAAGATAAAAACATCTAGGGGTCAATTTGGTGGACAAAAATCTGATCTCCCATCAGTCATGGGGCTTTTCTTGGTTTACGTGCCCTTATTGTACAAGAAAATATATTAAAAGTTAATTTTATGCATCTTTTTGGTGTCTTTTCCTACTGAGACCTATTATTTTAGTATGTTTATGATAAATTTAGTATTTTCATGTATTATCATAGTTTTCATAGCAATTGATTAAATAGATGTACTATTTTAAGTCAAATTAATCTATTTTGGTAATATATGACATTTTGACTTATTTTTTTTGTGTATGAACTTCAATAATGATTTTCTTTCTGTGGTTAACCTATAACACCATATTATTATGTATATATTACTTGTTCAACAAGTATTGCATCATCATAAGGATTGATTTAATATCTTTCTCACATTTTTAAGCTAAAAAGAAAGCAAAAAGCTACTTTTTAGCACTATTCCCAAGGTGGTCAGCCACTAAGGATATTTTTGTTATTTTTGATATTATTTTATCTTTTTTTATTTAATTATACTTAAATCCTTGATTTAGGGTATACACGTGTCAAAATTTAGATTTTAAAGACTTTTGGCTGTACTAAGGGCAAAATAGTCATTTTATCCTACTTATGAGAATTTTTGATTTTTAATTCATTATTTCATGATATTTACTTAATTTTGAATGTTGGGAGACTTTCCGGGTGTTATGGATTTTTTGCCTGAGTTTTGGACATTTTTAGGATTTTTGGGTTGAACTTTAGGTTTTTGAGTAATTTTGAACCTCTTTCGCGCTCTATGGCCTTGTGGACTATGCGTCACTAATACTAAGGTCCGAGCAGGGTCGTTACATATGGTCTCGTGGGCTATCCATCACTAACACTTAGTGTTTAGGTTGGGTCTTTACACGGGCCATTATCAACTGGATTGTTACAACTAGAATATGGACCGGGTCGTTACTGTTCGATCAGGCCAATAAATCTTATGATTTTGATTAAAGTCCTGACGAGTCTTGTGTTTACAATAAGCGTGATGGTGTTTCTAGTACTTTACGTGGATGGTATCTTACTCATCAAAAATGATGTGAGGTGTTATCTTTGGTAAAAGTATGGTTATTTGGCCAGTTCGACATAAAAGACTTGGGAGAAGCTAGTCAAATCCTCAGGATCAAGCTTATACGAGATCAAAATTAGAGAATGCTAGGCTTATCACAAGCTACTTATATCGATACAGTCCTTACTCATTTTTGTATGCAGGATTCCGTGAAAAGGTTTCTCTCTTTCAGGTATGGAATCACTCTATCCAAGAATTTGTGTCCCAAGACAATTGCTGAGATAGAAAAGATAAAGGCGATTCCTTATCGGCAGTAGAAAGTCTCATGTATGCTATGCTTTGCACTAGACCCTACATCTGTTTTTCCATTACATAGTTAGCAGATATCTGTCTAAGCTAGAATAGGAGCATTGGAAAGCGATAAAACATATAATTTAGTACTTGAAAAGAATTAGGGAATATATGTTGGTTTACTAGCCAGATAGTCTAGTACCTTTGAGTTACACGGACTTGGATTTTCAGTCAGATAAGGATTCTCGAAGGTTTACCTCGGGATATGTGTTTATGCACATCGAGCGTAAATATCACTAGATATGAGAGATCGTATAGAGAGGTGATGTAGTTGTGACCAAAATTGCATTAGCAGACAACTATACAGATCCTTTTCCAAAGAGCTTAGTAGCTAAATTTTTTAACAGTTATGTAGAAGGCATGAGAGTATAGTTTTGAGTATAAGTGGGAGAATATTATGGTTGTATACTAAAAATCATGATTTTTTGTTTTAGTACTTAATTTTATTAGTTTTTCTATTTTATAAGAATCTTAATAAGTAATGTATGTATTTTATTATTTATTTAATATTGTGCATGTACGTTTTTTATTCTACATAGTATTTATTGATTCTTGTATAATATAAGTTTTGGTTCGCAATTTAGATGGAATTGGACACACAATCGTTACGGCTGTAGCAAAATATTTTAGTAAATATGTCTTAATTACGGGAAACGGTAATTGTTTCGACAATTATTTTGACTTATTGTGCTAATATATTTTGTGTTTATTGAATATGACCAAGTTGAGGTAATTAATTTTGTACTGACTTTATAAATTAATTTACACCTCATGGTTATTATAAGTCCTTACGCTCTTAATCTCGAAATAATTATTATTTCTATATATTTAATATTTATTATTTTGATTTATTAGAGGGTGCAATCTTGTATGGGTTTATATTCCCGGTGGATTGGATAACAGCATTATGTATATGGTGGATATTAATTATTGACGGAATTCACATCCTGAAAAATTAGGATTAATGATACTCCCTTATAGAAGTTTATAAGTTTTGACCGAACCAAACCCTACGGTTGAATTTTATATTCCGGTAGTCAAATAAGTTAAGTAGAAAAGTTTAAAAATTTTTAAAGAAGCCGATTAAATATAATTGTCAGTAAAATAATTTAATCGGCGGATATATGTAATCTAACGCAAGGAGAATAATTAAGCATTTAATAATAGGAACTCGAATACTACAGTTTTGAGAATAAGGTTGTGAGTGTAATTATAATTCTTTAGTGGATTGAATTATAATTTACGTTTTATGAAATTGCTTATAGGTTGAGATAAGATTTCATAATTACATTGGAAGCTCATGTCTTATTTACTATACAGGTCCCTGTTGTAGCCTATTCAAATGTGGTTATAAACCCTTATGTCATAATTCATATAATTCAGTCAGTGATTAGGTAGCTTGGGTTTCTTCGTTCTCTAAAATATCTAAACCTAATTAAGACGGGTTTTAAAGAACACGATAGATCAAAGCCCACACTTTGTTCGTATTTTTCATTTGAAAATACGGCAGAAGACTGGTGTTGGAGATTTGACTAGAAGTCAAAAATTGCGGCAGATCGTTGACTAAAAATTGTTGCAGCAACCGAAATCATCCAACCATATTTCAAATGGTATAATCCCAAAACTAACTTTGGGAGTACTACCGGGTTCTATTTTGATTGTTTGATATCAAAAGTTTTAATCTGGAGCCAGTTTTAATGTTTGCCCGTCAAGTTATTTTTTTACTAAAATCATAGACATAATCTTAAAATCTTGGCAGTTTGCCCCAACATTAAAGATGTTTTAATCTATCTTGTGACCAAAAACTAGAGGTTAATTTGATGTCCAGATGCATCAAATGGGTGAGACAAAATTTATTTTAAACGCTTAATTTTTAAAAGAAAGTGCTGAATATAATCAAGTTAATTCATTAAACAAGTTAAGGCTTAATAAATGCTTAGTATCCTTTAGTTTTAAAAATGAAGTAAAACCATGGTTCTTAAAATGTAGGATCATTCAAAAACCTAAATCTTTTTAGTATGTTACATTCTAAGGGGCAGTATCCTTCGTTACAGTTATTTGTGGTTACTTCTTAGGTACGGAGGTTTTGTTAATCGAGGGTTGAGTTTAGCTCGTTGGTGAAAGCATGATTATTGCACGCTTAAAATAAGGTGAAAGTGCTTATTGATCCCAGAATGCCCTCGTTTGTACAGTCTTTCCCCGCAAATGACAAACTGTGTTGATAGTCTTCGTATTGCCCTTTTGTCCTTCTCGTTGGAAACCTTGAGATATTCTCCTTTCTCCACAAAGTTCTGAATATCAAAACACCACAGAAGTTTGTCGACACTCTCCTCGATTGCGGCTGTCGTCTCGTATGCTGGCTTTCTCTTCTGTTTGATTATGAAAGGCCTCATTCGGACTCCAGGTGGTATGTCAATCATGGATGCTAGGGTGGCCAGTGTGTCAGTGAACTTGTTCTGTAATCTTGGCACATAGGTAAATATTACTGATTCAAAACATGATATCAGATTCTCCATCTCTTGATGGTAGAGAGTCAATGTTATGTCCCTGACCTTCCATTCTCCTTTTGCTTGTGAGACCACCAGTGCCGAG
Source organism: Heliamphora exappendiculata (assembly GCA_034768845.1). Taxonomy (NCBI): domain Eukaryota; kingdom Viridiplantae; phylum Streptophyta; class Magnoliopsida; order Ericales; family Sarraceniaceae; genus Heliamphora; species Heliamphora exappendiculata. The sequence continues at coordinate 20,578 of JAOTRH010474629.1, read as the reverse complement.
TCTTCGACGACTTCCAATTTCCTTGCCCCTAGATCAAAGGCTGCTTCCAATTCGACTAAGCATGCTTCATACTCGGCTTGATTGTTGGTAACTTCGAAATTGAGCATTAAAGGTAATGACGCATGTGATTCGTCGGGGGTGACAAGAAGAACTCCTATTCTGTAGCCATACGGATTAAATGCACCATCGAAGTATAAAGTCCACTTGTAATCCCGAACTTTTATTAGTTGTTTGTCAGGAAACTAGAAATCTGTGTCTTAACCTCCCTCAACTGGTTGGTCGGCCAGGAACTCTGCCACCGCTCTACCCTTGATTGACTTTCAGGTGACATATTTAAGATCAAACTCTGATAATAATAGCAACCATTGAGCCAACTTTCCTGTCAGCATCGGCTTCTCAAATAAATACTTCAACGGGTCCATTCGGGAGATGATATTCACCGTGAAGGACAGCATGTAATGCCTTAATTTTTGGGAGGCCTAAACCAAAACCTAGCATGTCTTTTCCAGCGGTGTGTAGCATATCTCTGACCCTGTCATCTTTTTACTCAAGTAGTAGACTGCCTTTTCGATTCCAATTTCTCCCTCTTGTGCCAGCATGCATCCCATGGTTGAAGTAGTCACTGATAAATAGAGGATCAGTGGCCTATCAGCTTTGGGAGGAGCCAGAATAGGCGGATTTTGTAGGTACCGTCACATGGAATCCAAGGCGTCTTGACATTTCTGATCCCATTCAAATTTTACTCCTTTCTTTAGAAGGTGGTACATTGGCTCACATGTAGTTGTTAGTTTTGCAATGAATCGACTGATGAACTATATCTTACCAAGGAAGCCCCTGACTTCTCGCTCAGTCCTCGGGGGAGGCCTTTTCGAGATTTCTTTAATCTTTGATGGGTCGACCTCGATGCCCCGATGAGTGATCATAAATCCAAGCATTTTTTTGGCGGTAACTCCGAAGGAACACTTATGTGGGTTGAGCCGCATCTTGTATTTTTTAATCTTTTCAAAGAACTTTCGCAGTGCTATGATGTGGCCTTCTCGATCATTGGACTTGACTATCATGTCGTCCACATACACTTCAACCTCCTTATGTATCATGTCATGTAATAACGTAGTGGCAGCCCTCTAATAGGTTGCCACCGCATTCTTCAGACCAAATGGCATCACACGACAACAATAAGTGGCCTAGGGTGTAGTGAACGTTGTCTTTTCTCTATCCTTGGGATCCATAAGGATTTGGTTATACCTAGAGAAGCCATCCATAAACGATAACAAGGCATGACCTACTGTACTGTCTACCAAAACATTGATATGCGGTAATGCAAAGTTTTCCTTTGGGCTGGCTTTGTTAAGATCTCAAAAATCTACACTGACCCGGATGCAACCATCCTTCTTTAGAACCGGCACAATATTGGCTACCCACTTTGAATACTCAGTTACCATCATGAATCCAGCGTTGATCTGTTTGGCAACTTCTTCTTTGATCTTTAGAGCCCATTTTGGCTGGATCCGTCTCAACTTTTGTTTGACCGGTTTAGCATCAGGGTACAAGGGGATATGGTGTCGGACAATGTTGGAATCAATTCCGAGCATATCCTCGTAAGACCATACAAATACATCTTTGAATTATTTTACTAAAGCTATTAATTTTTCACGTAAAACTAAGGATAAAGAAGAACAAATTTGTACATTTTATGGGTTAGTTTCATTACCCAGATTTATTGATAAAGTTTTTTCAATTATTGGTTGGGCGTGCATTTCTTCTTATTTTTTTTATTAAAAGTTTTATTTCTTCAGGTGTATCCCCGTCAAATTCAAAATCATCAGTAAGCGTATGAAATAAATCAAACAAAGCAAGTAACCAGAAATCTCGTTTATTTCATTGAAGAAAGAGGGGATTACAAGCTTGAAGGCAAAAGCAGGAGGAGGTGCACAAACAAACGTGCCCTCAACTACAGACTTTGACTTAGACCCAGACTCAAGATAGACAACATGCACATTACAAGACTCTAAGGTCTAGTTCTTCACTTTTTTTGCAGCCACATCTACATTAAGCTTGGTGCAGTTAGTGGGTGCGCTGAATCCCATCATGAAGTAGTCTTGGTCAGTTACATGCAGCTGAGCCATATTTTTGAAGAATAATACTCCCATATCGATACCATCAAGCTTGTTTGCCCAATCTTCCACTTGGATCTTCTTTCCTTCCTCTTCCCCTTCCACTATTTCAACTTCTTATGTATCAGATAATTGATGGCCAAAGAAGATTTTCAATCCTGGTAACTTCTGATTGGTTTCTTCAACGATCCACAGCTTGGGGAAGCCATAGTATGGGAAATCTTCTCCTTCTTTGATAAAGTAGCCGTTAAGCATTTCTGAGTGTTTAACCTTCCGTTCCCTTTTATGCCATTCCAAATCTTCCTCCGTTGGCTTGTACCTAAGACCGAAATGGTGCAAAACTGGCAATACATGGATAGGTTCCGGAATACCTTGCTGTTTGCAACCCAACCTCATTCCTGGGAAGTAAGACATTTTCCTCATCATTGAAACCACTCGCGGGTTGATGTGATTTTCCTCTTCCTTCAATAGCATTTGCACAGCCTGAGCTTCATTGAATTGGAACCCACTTAACGACACATCCCCTTCGCATGCTGAACCTCCAAGAGAGTCGAGCCCTCTCCTCTTGGAGGTTAAATACAATCTCCTCCGTGGATGGTTAGTACTACCTCATTTTTTTTTATCAAATTTAGCTTTTGATGGAGACTAAATGGCACTACCTGGACGTCCGGGTTGTGTAGCCAAGGCCTGCCCAGCAATAGATTGAAAGAGGCTGGCACATCTAGTACATGGAACTCAACTGAAGTTTCTGGAGGCCCTACTGATACTAAAAACAATACTAGTCCTAACACATCCCTCCTCATGTTATCGTAGGCCCGGACTCCTTAACTACACGATGTGAACTGGTCCGATTTCATCCCAAGGCAAACTGTAATCTTGAATGAGCAAACGTTCAAGGCTAAACCACTGTCGATTAGCGTTACCGGGACCCACTTTTCTAAACACTTAATTGTAATGTGCAGAGGCTTATTGTGATTCTTCCCTTCTAATGGCAAATCTTTCTCTGAAAAAGAAACCCCTTTCGGCTCTGCAACCAGCAGTATTGATCCAATCAATTGTTCAAGGGTCGCATCTATAGATACATTGGCTTTGTTTAGAACTTTCAACATGGCTTGCCGATGCTGATGCTGATGTGAAGCCATCAGTAACCCCCATATGCTAATGTTAGCCTGTGTCTTCTTCAGCTGCTCCAGTACAGCGCCGCCCTCTTCGTCATGTTCTTTCTCTTTTTCCTTCCCGCTTGGTTGTCGTTTTTCCAACTGAGCTGGCTTGAAATGCCGCCCACTCCTTTTTTGTGGGTAGACTGATATACATGTTATCTACAACTTTTATATTTTGACCAAAGTTTGGATCTCATTTTAAAATAGGGTTTCTAAGTCTGTAGTGTTGACTGATCGAAAAGTGACACACTTTAGTAAAATCGTAATATCTTCTGTTCTGGTTATGCAAATAAGTTGAAACCAACTTGGGATGAACGAAAACATAAAAAGATAAATATGGACAGAAAGAACATGCTTAGATCAATTTTCTACATGGAGTTATGGCATTCTAAAGTTCATGGCAGAAACATCTATGTTCTCAAAAATCAAGTCTCTTATGGTCCAAGTCTTCTACTTATGCCATGTCAAGTTTTTGTTCAATTTCTTTGCATGCTTGTGTTTTAGAATTTAATATCAAGGCTCCAGCATACTTAGAAGTCATCAAACTCAAAGATAACAACACACAACGACATCTTATATCATTCATAACTGAAACAGCCCATAATTTCCAACTACGACGCCTTTTCGGTTTGATTTCAGTTCTTGGTTCTTGGAATATTTAAAGGGATGTGTTGGGGAATATTTTGTGGGATCTTAGACACAAGGTTTAGAGGTTTTACTTACTTGTTTGAGAGATCAAACGATGGTGGAGGATGGATATAGACTTAGCTTTCAAAAATCTCCTTAATTCCTTCATTTTTCTTCCTTTTTCTCCCTTAAACTCACCTTAACACTCAAAAGCAATGAAGGTCTGCTCCCTCACCTCTCTTGCATGAAAATATGAAGGGATGAGGACACAAGGGGGACATAAAGTACCAAAAAGGGTCCTTTTTCTTAATTCCATAAATGTGACTTGAGTTTGATTTGAGTTGATTTAATTTTTTGTGGGCTAAATTCAGATATGGAGAAGATGAATGTAGCTAGGGTTCAGTTTGGGGAACAAAAATCTGATCCCCCATCAATCAAGGGATTTTTCTCGATTTTCGTGTCCCTATTGTGTAAGAAAATGCATTAAAAGTTAATTTGTTGTTTCTTTTTTGTGTCTTTTTCTACTGAGACTTATTATTTTAATATGTTTATGAGAAATATAGTATTTTTATATTTTATCATAGTTTTCATAGCAATTGATTAAATAGATGTAGTCTTTTAAGTCAAATTAAGCTATTTTGACAATATATGACTTTTTGACTTATTTTGTTGTGTATGAGTTTCAATAATGATTTGTTTACTTTTGTTAACCTATAACACTATATATATATATTATTTTTTCAATAAGTATTGAATCATCATAAGACTTAATTTAATATATTTCTCATCATTTTAAGCAAAAAAGAAAGGAAAAAGTCATTTTTGGCACACTTCCCAAGGTTGTTAGCCACTAAGGGGTATTTTTGTCATTTTTGATGTTATTTTATCTTTTTCTACTTAATTAAACTTAAATCCTTAATTTAAGATATCCATGTGTCAAAAATTAAGTTTTACAGATATTTTGTTGTACTAGGGGCAAAACGGTCATTTTGCCCTATTTGTAAAGATTTTTTATTTTTAACTCATTATTTCATGATATTTACTTCATTTAGAATGTTAGGAGACTCCCCGGGTGCTATGATTTTGTTTCTTGAGTTTTAGACATTTTTTGGGTTTCCGGGCCGAACTTATGGTTTTTTATTCGAGTTAGGGTTCTGAACTTCTTCTGCGTTCTATGGTCTCGTGGACTATCCGTCACTAACACTAGGGTCTGAGCAGGGTCTTTACACTGGTCATTATTAACCAGGTTATCACAACTAGGGTTTGTACCGGGTCGTTACAAACTACCCCCCTTAAACAAATTTTCTCCCCAAAATTTTGCCATGTACTTCATCGTATGGAAGGTTAAGGATGATTTATAATCATTGTGCCTTCTCGTTCTCCAAAAATATGTCCTTGTTTACTTGAGTCGTTCTTTATTGCGGGTGTGGATAAGGTCAAGCCCATATGTTCTGCACTTAGAGTAATGGTTGTTTTGTTCTACTAACATCTTAAACTGATTATTACTAAATCTTTAAGGATCATATCACATAACTAGCTAGCCCCAAAAAGTTTTTATCTCTGTTACGCTAGTTAGCCTCTTCCCATTAATTGTTGCTTCTACTTCTGTTGGGTCCACTTGAGTTTCTTCTCCAAATATAATATTACCTAAAAACATCACCCGGTCCAACTAAAACTCACACTTTCCAAGGTTGACATACAACTTGTGCTTTCTCAGGATCTACAAAGAATTTTCAAATGTTTCTTGTGTTCCTTTCACTTAGAGAATATAACCAAATATCATTTATCAGCACAATTACAAATTGGTCTAGAAAGCTTTTGAACACTCGATCCGTCAGGTCCATAAACACCATAGGTACATTCGTTCACTCGAAAGGCAACACCATAAATTTATAATGTTCGTAACGAGTCCTTAAGGCAGTCTTGGGTATATCTGACTTTCACACCTTCAATTTATGGAATCATGACCCCAGTCTATCATTGAGAACACGTTGGCTCCAAAACACAACTTACATCGAGTACGACTTCCACGAGCGATCATATGTCTCTAAACTAGCCCATCACCGAAACTCATTTCAAACATTCTTCACTTCTATCTGGAAGGACTATCACTTTACCGAAAACCAGCTCATTGCCATATTCAAACGTACATCGAAGACTACTTCCCGATCGACTTACGATTACTTTCTTGAAATCACATCACCACTTTGTGTTGAACCACTCTAGCTTTATGACCATCAAGACTAATACCGACCCTTGAACCAAATGCATTTCTAGGGCTAAACATACCACATAGACTAAATGCTCTCCAGGTATATGCTTACCCATATGAACCCAATCACAACCTCGTCACATATTTCCTTCATGTATATACCATCCACCCTATAATCCTTTAACGGAGCAGTACTAACTCCTGATTCTGAAATCCCTTAACATTATCACTCAATCCCCTTCACACATTTTCTGCCACATAATCAAACCAAGAACCATTTTCACACTTTAATTATTTTATCTTACCCACATTCTACTAAGACACTCGATTCACTCAAAGCCAATTACAAAAATAACATACCCACGAATCCGTATAGTCTTACTTACGCTTCCACTCTTCTCATCCAAACATTTATTCCTTCTACATACTCACATTGATTTTCTACGCAATTCCACCAAAAACAACAAAATTATATCATCCTTCAACTTCTCATACATAGAGTTCACACATTCTTATAAAAAAATTCCTTCTCTATACAACCAATATTTACTCACTAATCTAAACAAACTTGCTCTAACGGGTCACATCATAAAAGATTTTCGAAAGCAACTTCTTTGCGAATCACATCAATACCACAACAGAAACCGAATACCAACTCCATAAGAGTTACACAGTTTAGATGCCAAACGAATATAAACTGATACTTTAAGAATCTACCATGTGAATAACTCGGTCTGTCTAAAATGTGCACCCCACCCCTCAAATAATCTTCAGCGTTAATGGGGCACACTATTTCCATAAACTCCTTGGCACCCAAATCCTTGAATTGTTTAACTAAAGAGTTACCGGTCCTTGAGGTGATTTTTATAATCCTAATGACGAAGTCTGTAATCATATGCTTCCTTTTTCTCTCTAGTCTTTTCAAAGGTTGCTCCGTTCCTCTTGGCCTCTATCGTATGTTCTTGATGTGCTATAACATTGGGTTTGAATGTCTCTTCCAATAAATGGATTGTTTTCTCAAGTAGTTGGTCATTTTATAGTAAAATGAACATGATAAAAGGTGTTGTTGTTGTAATTACATAGTCATGTGATCCATTGTGACTTGGTGGTTAATTGTTCATCAAGTTCTAAACGTTCATTGTTGTGATCAAGATTCTTCGTTCTTTGATAGTGATGGCAAAAACTAAGACTCTAACATTTTGGTGGGAAGGCTGGCATGATTATCGATGTACCTAGATGTACCTCCTTTGCTAGCGTACTAAGGTTATCATGAGTTCAAGGCTATTTCTCATTTTCACTTTCTTACTACCAGTATGAATCTTTTACTTCTTGATTTATCGGATGGGTGGGTCAGCTATGAACTAGTCTGGAGAAGTTTGAATTATGCCATATGGTGGTGTTGTGAATCCCTTGGTGTGAAGCTGTCATTTCTAACTTTAGATTACTGATGGCATAGTTCTATTTGTTGGGACCTTTGACAAGATATAGTTAGTTGAATAAGCTCTTGCTTAACCATTCTTGCAAATAGGAGTCTTGATCTCCAAAACTTTGCTAAACGTAGACGTTGATAGGTATTTTAAACCATGACACGAAAAAGAAATCTGCTTCACGCTTGAAGAGGTATTAAGAGGTTTTCGTGCATCGTCTCAGTTTCCCGTGGAAGTGCTAAGGCCTAATGACGTAATATCCTGATGATTGTTGTTACTCAAAGATCTGTGGGACAAGATTTTGAAGGTCGACAGTCAAAAACATGCACGGGGTTAGAGCGTCTTAGGGTGGAACCTAGGAGGTTCAAAGATAGGTTGGGTGAGGTTAAATTGTCGTGGTTAAGGCAATTTCCATTGGCACAAATTGAGTGGTCATTTTCGATTCAAATGTAAGAGAACAAGTGGAGGATAATGAACAATACTTTAAACAAGTGTCCCCAAAACTAATCTAGTACAATTAGATGATGATGGAAGAGATGTTTAAGCAAAAGGGGCAGCCAAACTAGATATTTACCCTGAAGTTACACCGGCCTAACGTACTTCAATTCAAGCATCCAAGTCTACTTCCATGGTAAAGATTTCAAGAGTGTACAAAGAATTCACAAAATCACTGTAACAAATTATGGTTTCAAGATCGAGAGAAGTGAACGATGGCAAAAAAACTTATCAATGTCGAATGTTTGGAACGGGCACTTAACAAAGATTTGATATCGAGTTCTACAAGAGAAGAGTTAGTTCTACAAGAGAAGAGTTAGTTCATAGATGATGACTTGAATTGGAGGAGAATCAAATGCAAATATCGATAATTATCGAGGCATGAAAATTTGAGGACAAGGATATCTTCTGGGATTAAATTTCTATTAGGGTTATCAACAAGACTTAGGTGCATGTGAGTTACCGACGAACGACACTTGACGGTACCGTTGAGGACTGATGATATAAGAATGAAGGACATGTAAAAGAACTTCAAAAAAAGTTGACACCAGAGCTTGGGGTAAATGAGAAAAGGACATATAAGGATGAAGTTGCGGGGTTCTAGCGGTGTCTCTCGATGTGATATCTAAAATTTCTCCTAGTGCGTACACCTGTCTACCCCCCTTAAAATAGGATAACATGTTGCATGAATCTTCAATTCTTCGATCTCGATTCTCTTACTCGTCCTTTGCATGTAGATTCCTTACTGTTCCCGAACTTGGTAGTGTCCTAACTCGACTCACTATAAGACTTAGACGTAACATATTTTAGTTCTTATAATGTATAGATGATAATAATAATTAATACAATGCCTCCTACAAAGTTTTAACGCGATAGAATGCATGGTTTTCCATAACCCAAGGCCTGAAGGTTCACTAAACCTAAGCTTTGATACCAACTGTGACACCCCGTCCTCTGGGCATGTCGGGACATACATAAATATGAATAAAGAAATATTCTAGCCATTCATTCATATTTACATACATTAGTTATTACATCATAAAGGAGTTTTGAACCATTCAAAGTACTTAAGTATTACAATTTTATAAAGAAATTGCAAAAATTACACTAAGCACGTGAGAACTGAATATAGGAACAAAAGCAGGGGTCTCGACTCCTCAGAATGTATCAGCGGGATCCACATGCTCTTGGAACTGACCTTGTTCTTTCAACTCTCCTTCTCTATCGGGGATGACTTCCTCCAAGAACTCCTCCTCATCTGTGACACGAATGCCATGAGCTAAGGTCTAGAAGCAAAACACTATAATCTTCTAACTAATATAACGGTACAAAATTCACCACAACACATACCATATAACACCCAATCAGTTTATAGTCAAGGAGACAGACAAATTCGATAGTTACAGCATGGCAAGCATATATATAAGAATAAGTGTACAGGTATGTGATGCAAGTGTCCAACCAGACATTCATCAGAAATAAAAATAGGAGATCCACTTTGGGATTTATTGGTATTGCCTGCAGAAATTATCATCATTACCGCCTTAGGGACTTATTGTCGTTGCCGTGATGGGACTCATTACCATTGCCACCTCAGGGACTTATTGTAATTGCCGTGATGGAACTTTTTTGTTATTGCCGCCTCAGGGACTTATTGTCAATGCCGTGATGGGACTTATTATCATTGCTGCCTCAAGGACTTATTGTCATTGCCGTGATGGGACTTTGTTGTTATTGCCTTTCATTTCACAAGGGACTTATTGTCATTGCCATGACGGACTTATTATCATTGCCATATATTTCTTCAGGGACTTACTGTCGTTACCATGAAGGGACTTATTGTCGTTGCTGTAAAGGGACTTATTGTTGTTGCCTTTCATTTTAGGACTAGGATGCTCGCTTGGTATCAACCTAAAGTCTAAGTTACCAAAACTAGAGTGCTAGCGATGAATCCATGGTGCCCAAAAATATCCGTAAATAACTGCAAACACCGTGGACGCACCTAAGGTGTAAAAGCCAAAATCATTTCAAACACTGGGGACGCACTCAGGGTGTACAAGGGGAATACATCCCAAAATATTTTTAAAAAAATGGCAACTAGGGGCGTCCTAGACTTAGAAGCGAGCTATGATTTTTATACACCATTTAGATAAAAATATTTTCTACAACTGTCATCTTTAACACCAAGGCCAAAACCTAAGGCAAAAGGGTGAACAAAACATCCTAAGCAAGAACGGTTCAGCACTTTTGTCAAGATTTCACCAAAAATATGCTTCTGTTGGTCTCAGTTTTGGGTTATCATATCAATTCCAAATGAGCCCATTTTTCAGTATATTCTAGTTCAAAAAGTCCCCTCCAATTTTTATGTTTAGAACTAAGGGTAGTTGTTTGGAATAAGTTAGACTTTTTGGTCATTTTAAAAAGTAGGTTCTATCAGCTGCAAAAACTCAGCAGTGCCGATTTTGGGCAGAGGGTTTGAAGCGGCTTTGGGATATCATACCGAGGATTTAAGGTCTGAATTCTGGAAAATAGATACCTCAATATGTTAGCTACAATGTTCATGTTGACCACTTTTGGAATAGGTCACTAAAAATAGGGGGTTTAAGCTATATAAACATATGTGACAGAAGTGCCCCTCGAGGACTGAAACTCAACAGAGAATTTCAAAGGGGTTTTGACCTATCAAAACTCAATATTTTGTTCTAATTCTTGGTGGGTAGATAGCTATACATGTTATCTACAACTTTTATATTTTGACCAAAGTTTGGATCGCATTTTAAAATAGGGTTTCCAAGTCCGTAGTGTTGACTAGTCGAAAAATGACACACTTTGGTAAAATGGTAATTTTTGAGTTCTGGTTATGAAAATGAGTTAAAACAAACTATGTATGAAAGACAACATAAAAAAATAAATGTGGACATGAAGAACATGCTTAGATCAATTTTCTACATTGAGTTATGGCATTCCAAAGTTCAGGGTAGAAACATCTATGTTCTCAAAAATCAAGTCTCTTAGGGTCCAAGTCTTCTACTTATGTCATGTCAAGTTTCTGTTCCATTTCTTTGTATGCTTGTGTTTTAGACATTAATATCAAGGCTCCAGCATACCTAGAAGTCATCAAACTCAAAGATAACAACACACAACAACATCTCATATTATTCATAAACAAAATAGCCCCTAATTTCTAACTACGACACCTTTTCGGTTTGATTTTGGTTCTTGGTTCTTGGAGTGTTTAAAGGGATGTGTTGGGGGATATTTTGAGGGATCTTAGACACAAGGTTTAGAGATTTTATTTTCTTGTTCGAGATATCAAAACATAGTGGAGGATGGATTTGGACTTAGCTTTTGAAAATCTCCTTGATTCCTTCCTTTTTCTTCTTTTTTCTCCCTCAAACTCATCTTAACACTCAAGAGCAATGAAAGTCTGGTCCTTCACCCCTCTTGCACTAAAATATGAAGGGAAGAAGTGGGTGTTTGGCTTGGTTTATATAGGCAAAGGCTAGGGGACACAAAAAGGGACAAAAAGTACCAAAAAATGGTCCTTTTTCTTCATTTTCACAAATGTAGTTGAGCATGATTTGAGTTGATTTAATTTTTTGTGAGCTAAATTCAGATATGGGGAAGCTAAATGTACCTAGGGTTCAATTTGGGGGACAAAAATCTGATCCCCCATCAATCAAGGGGGTTTTCTCGATTTTTGTGCCCCTATTGTGCAAGAAAATACATTAAAAGTTAATTTGATATTTCTTTTTTGTGTCTTTTTCTATTGAGACTTATTATTTTAATATGTTAATGAGAAATATAGTATTTTCATGTATTATCATAATTTTTATAGTAATTGATTAAATAGATGTAGTCTTTTAAGTAAAATTAAGCTATTTTGACAATATATGACTTTTTAACTTATTTTGTTGTGTATGAATTTTAATAATAATTTATTTGCTTTTGTTAACCTATAACACTATATTATTATGTATATTACTTGTTCAACAAGTATTGGATTATCATAAGACTTAATTTAATACATTTCTCATCATTTTAAGCTAAAAAAAAGTAAAAAGTCACTTTTGGCACACTTCCCAAGGTGGTCGGCCACTAAGGGGTATTTTTGTTATTTTTTATATTATTTTATCCTTTGCTATTTAATTGTACTTAAATCTTTGATTTAGGGTACCCATGTGTCAAATTTTGAGTTTTTAAGACTTTTTACTGTACTATGGACAAAATGGTCATTTTACGCTATTTATGAGAATTTTTGATTTTTAACTCATTATTTCATGATATTTACTTCATTTAAAATGTTAGGAGACTCTTCGGGTGCTAACATTATGTTACCTGAGTTTTGGACCTTTTTAGGGTTTTCGGACCAAACTTAGGGTTTTTTTTATTCAAGTTAGGGTTCTAAACTTCTTCTGCATTCTATAGTCTCGTGGATTATCCCTCACTAATACTAGGGTCTGAGTAGGGTCTTTACACGGGTCGTTATTAAATCGACTTATCACGACTAGGGTCTGTACCGGGTCATTACACATGTAATGTCACGCCCCAAACTCTAGACCACGTGAAACACCCATAAACAACCAACCCGATATTTACTCACAAGTCAAAACATAAACGCATTTAATATATCCGCCAAAAAGGCTTATAATACATAAGGCTCCAATGCTAAAAACATGTAAAAATACATAGTTCAAAAGAAACAAAAAGGAAGTCTACAAATCTTCTACCCTAACCGGCTCCTCCAAATCAATCTGCGTGACCTGTACCTAAAAAATATTTCAAATCCCACACCGTGAGCCAAATCTCTGCAGAAAGTAGACAAGCATGAAATATAAGTAAAACATACTCAGAAAATGATGTGTGATTTTTGACTCACACGAGCCATAAGAACGGTTTTGAAAACGGTTTTGGATATGAACTTATACGAATCTCAGAGGAAAAACATGTCGAAAATGGTTTTATATAAGGACTCACAAGAACCTTAAAGAAAATGATTTGAAAACAATTTATATCACTACTCATCAGAGTCTAGAAAATAATTTGATATATAGATATAGTACAATGCTTCACTAGCAAATATAGACTCCTACGAGCCAACACTCCCACGAGCCCCACATGCAACACAGCTACATATACACTGACTCTCTCTTGAGCCCTAACAACAGTTCTATCATATTCACTGAGATGCTTGGATAAGAACCCTTTTTGACTCACAGGAGCCACAAAAAACGATTTGAAATCAGCTTTATATCACGACTCACATGAGTCTCAAATACAGTTTGCAAATGGTTCTATCTATGCCATAATGCATCACATGCAATCCATGTACCTTCTCGTGCTTTCACCGATAGACCTCAGCCCCAACTAATGCACTTTCTCATACATTCACCAAGGGACTGCAACCTCAACTAATGCACCGTTCACCAGAGTTAACGTATATCTTCACGGGGTAAAACCGTAGGACCAATATATGCCCTCAATACATATCTTCACGAACTTTCACCATAGGATCAATATATGTCCTAACTAATGCATTTTTATGGACTTTCACCGAGGGACTAGTATATACCTCAACATATGCATCTTTACGGACTTTCACCGAGGGACCAATATCTGCTCTAACATATGCATCTTTACGAACTTTCACTGAGGGACCAATATCCGTCCCAACATATGCTACCTTACAATTAGAGTTTCAACCAGTGAAACATGTGCATTTATAAATCCAAAGTTTTAAATGCACCATGACCACATATGATCACATGTAACCACATAAGAACACGTATCCATTCTACTACAAGCATGTAGAGTTTATAAGTACAAAAGTACGTATAACCACCACGTTCTCCATAATGACGCCACACAACCCGTCACAAACAACAAACTACAAAACAAAACCTAACCCGAAAGCTAACTCTAAACCTTCCACAAAATGGTTTTCACCAAACCCCATCTCTAAAAAAGACAACGGACCCACACGTCTCGCACCGAATGATGCACTAACCACCACGCACACAACCGTGCACCAACACCCACGCAAGCCCAACACGGCCAACACAGACCCACACTTTCCCAACACGGCAAACACAAACCCCTAAGGCCCCAACACGACCAAAAGAAACCCTTAAGGCCACAACACGATCAAAAGAAACGGGGTCAACACAACCAGAGAAAGTGTCGACACAAATAGAAAAGGTGTCGACACAAACAACGAAGGTGTCGACACAAAACAACAGGAGTGTAGTCAACACAAGTAGAAAGAAAAAGGGTCGACATCAACAGCGAAAGTGTCGACACAAAGGTGTCGACACAAACAGAAAAGTTATCGATACAAAACAATCGCAACATAGACAACCCAAAAGGAAGGAAAAGGTGTCGACACCAATAGCAGAAGTGTCAACACAAATAGAAAAGGTGTCGACACAAACAAAAAAAGTGTCGACATAAAAGCAACATATTCACATTTTCAAACCAGACAGCTGAACGACGACAGGAAACAAACTCTAGCAACAGAAAAAGCTTCTCAGCCCAAAATTAAACCATCCAAACACCCTTTCTACAATCCATGGACATACATAAGCCCAAAACTACCACAAAACCTCGAGAGAAACACTCGAAACCCAATTCCATCCAACCAAAAACAACATAAAACGATTTGAAAACCCAAACCCAATTTATCAAAACATAAATTAATTTTTCATGCATTTTGAAATGGTAAAAGCACACATGATTACATCTAGCACCCATAAGACATGAGAGTCTAGGATCTTATCTCGTTGAGTCAAAAACTCGACGTCTCAATCCACGTGCAAAAAAAATAAACTTTGCTGGAATGAGATTCTTTCCAGATGAATACGTAGCTCCCGATGCCAAAAGTAAGGATCTGCTGTTGGATCGTCAAAAATCAAGCCCTGGGCCCCCAAGAATCTAGAGAGAAGGTAGAGCTTTAGTTTAAAAAAAGAAAACCTAGCCACTAAGTTTTCAAAAATATCTCCACTAAATATCTAAGGCTAGATATTTATAGGCCACAAAAATATCCTTTTTTTTTTAAACGCACCACAACGCCCAACGGCCGTTGGTACCAACCCCACATGCTTATCTAAACCCAAACATGCATAAAACGTATATAAACATGCTATCACAAAAATGGTAAACACGCATTGAAAATGCCAAAAAAGAAAACGGGTCAGGGTCTCACATGTATGCTATGCTTTGCACTAGACTCAACATCTATTTTGCCGTTGACATTGTTAGCAGATATCAGTCTAATGGATGACAGGAGCATTGGACAGCGGTAAAACATATAATCTAGTTCTTGTAAAAGACTAGGGAATATATGTTGGTTTACTGGCCAGATAGTCTAGTATCTTTGAAGTACACAGACTCGAATTTTCAGTCAGATAAGGATTCCCAGAGGTGTGCCTCGTGATATATGTTTATGCACGTGAAGCGTAAATATCACTAGTTACGAGAGATCGTATAGAGAGGTGATATAGCTATGGCTAAAATATCATCAGTAGACAACCATACAGATCATTTTCCAAAGAGCTTACCAGCTAAAATTTTTGACAGTTATGTAGAGGGCATGGGAGCTAGATGTATGGGAGCAAGATGTATGGGAGCATAGCTTTGAGTATAAGTGGGAGATTGTTAGGACAGTATACTAAAAATCATGATTTTTTGTTTTAGTATTTAATTTTATTAGTTTTTCTATTTTATAAGAATCTTAATGAGCAATGAATGCATTTCATTATTTATTTGATGTTGTGCATGTATATTTTTTATTTTACATAGTATTTAATCTGGTGTGTAGAGTGCAGTTTACACACAGAAGACTATACTATCTATTCTTGTGGAATATATAAGTTTTTATTCACAGTTTAGATGGAATTGGACACATCATCGGTACGGCTGTAGTGTAATATTTTAGTAAATCTGTCTTGATTATGGGAAATGGTAATTTTTTTGACAATTATTCTAACTTGTTGTGCTAGTACACTTCATGTTTATTGAATATGACCAAGTTGGGACAATTAATTTGGTACTAACTTTATAAATTAATTTACACCCCATGGTTATCATGAGTGCTTATTGTACACCCCGGTTCGGACCCTAGTTGTAACAGCCCGGATTGTAACTGCTCGTGGAACAATCTAGCCCAAACACTAATATTAGCGATGGTTAGTTGACAAGATCTTAGTTCGCTAGAAGGATAGAAGAAACCCTAGCTCAACCCAAAATCCTAATTTGACCTGGAAACCATAAAAATGCCGAATACTCAAAGACAAAGCCTTAACACTGAAAAAAGTCTCAGAATAAGTTAAATTAAGTAAATAACATAAAATATTAAATTAAAAATTAAAAATTTCCATAATTAAGGTAAAATGACTATTTTGCCACTAGTACAGCAAAAAGTTTTAAAAATCTAAATTTAACACATGAACACTCAAAATCAGATATTTGTATACAATTAATTAATAAAATACAAAATAACAACAAAAATGACTAAATTTCCCTTGCATGGCCTGCTACCTAGGAGAATGTGCCCAAAAAGTTACTTTTTGCCTTTTTAAGCTAAAAATTGAGAAAAGATATATTAATTAAGCATTATTTTGACCTAATATTTTTTATACAAGTACTATATATAATAATATAATAATGTACTCAACAAAAGTAAACAAATAACTATTTAAAGTCTCTACACAATAAATAAGTCAGAAAGTCAATTCTAGTCAAACTAGCTTAATTTAGCTTAAAAACCAATACTTATTTAATTAATTGCTATCAAAATTATGATAAATCATGGGAAGACTAAATTAATCATTACTACATTAATATAATAGATTTTAGCAGGTTTAAATACCAAAAAGATATTAGGTCAAAATCATAAGCTATCTCATAATCTCAAACTAAAATCCGCAATATAAAAAAAATTAAGAAGGGAAACAACCCCATAATCTTGACACTCTCTTAGATAGTCGATAGACGATCAAACCACCGGCAAGTTGACTAACCCCTAAATGATAAAACACTCGGAGTAGCATAAGTTTTGAAGGAACGTTGTTAAAACCCCGCAATTTTACCCTTATAAGTTTCTTTTTCCAAACCCTTGTGTCAACTTCTATACCGGTTAGAATTCATTGGCTATCTTTCCTTCTAATAGTACCGGTCCCCAATATTGCTACCCAGTAGCATTCGTAGGTAATCCTTCACCACCATTCATTTTCTGACTTCAATACTATGTCTGACCGAAGCAATTTTGTGAACTCTTGAAATCCTAACATAGGGAGTTGACTTGGATGCTTGAATTAAAATACGTTAGGCCGACGTAATTTCATAGAAAATATCCATTTTGGCTACCCGTTGCTTAAATATTCCTTTTGTCAAAATTTGACACTGCACAAATTGGTCATGAGAACATCCTCTTTGAAATATTCATTAACTGTAGATTTTTTATCTCTAGAGAATCTAAGCTTCAATCGAACTCTCGACCCGAGCCAATGGTGATTGCTTTAACTATGACACCTTACCTAAATTCAACCTATCCGTGAACCATCTGGGTTCTGCCCTAAGTTACTCTAGTCCCAGTTATGTTTTGTACCATTCGAAATCCTCAGCTAAACGCTTATTTAGTCACTGTCATACGGTCACCTTCTCTGAAACTAGTAAGATTGAACTAACCATCATTATCAAACTTCGCACGTGTTTTGTTCGTCGATCTGCAAAACCTTACCCGTAGGTCAGTGAGTGACGACGATCGTCAGAATATTATGTTATTAGGCCTTAGTACCTTCACGAAAGACTAGGACAATGCACGGAAACCTCTTGACATCTCTTCGAATCATAGGGTAATCTTTTCCTCAACATTACAACTCAATGCACTGTCAACGTTTGCGTTTAACGAAGTTTTAAAAACTGAGGCCCCCGACTATGGGAATGGTTATGTAAAGGGTTTATTCAACTAACTACACCTTTTCAAGGGACCCGACAAATACCATCTACAGTTAGGAACAACAGCTACACACTAAGGGACTCATGACATCACTATGTGACAAGATTTAGACTTTCCCAGAGTAGTTCATAGCGGATCCACACATCTAACAAATCGTAAAGCAAAAGATTCGTGCAACGGAAGAGAAGAAAAAAACAAGAGACAACCTCAAGCTTAGGGAACCCTTAATTTGCAAGTAGCGGAAGAATATCTGGACGTATCAATATTCACGTCAACTTTTCTCATCAAAATGATAGTATCTGAATCTGGCCATCCCCACTTTCAATGGAGAATTTTTGACAACAATATCAGCATCAGGAGCTTGATGGAGAGTTTACCATCAAAACACGATGGATCACGTGACTCGATATTTGCCTTAGACGTACCTTTTACCACAATTCTATTGTCCTAGAGTGACCAACAATCGGAGAGAAACGTTCCAGTCAATGGAAGAGACATCCAAACCCTATATACAAGCACATGAAGAACCAACGATGGAAGCTAAGAGAAATGGTACAGCACAAGGAAAGGTTGGAAAGTATTGATTACAGACTTCATTGCAAGGATTTGCCAAGAACATAATAACATTCGGGTTATAATAAATTACCTTACTAAGGCCGCCCGCTTTCTATTGGTTAAACCTCACAACGCATTGGTAGCTACAAGAAAAAGTATACCCATGAAATTTTATACCAACAAAAGTTCTTTACCATACCTAACCGAGATCCACATCTCACCTGGACAGTCTAAACACCTAGTTCTGAACCATCATAGGTATGTTAAGAGTAGGCATAAAGGAGATTAAAGGAAATCCTTCTTTTCGATGAAAGCCGCTTATGATAACAAGCTTTAAACTAGCCTTTGCAACCATATGAGGTGTTATGTGTGAACAACACTATGAGATCATCAGTATATGAAATCAAAACAGAGAGGAACTGATTGGTTGGAATAGATCTTTGCTAGTCAATGAAGTGAGACCCGGAATGTAATAACAAAAATTCATATAGAACTCAGAATAGTAGCCCTGCGTTAACAATCTATGGTAAAGAACGAAAGAACCACATTGAAAAGGACTTTTTATATTAACAAACAAATTGAGTGTTTTGCTTTTACCTTACAAGTAGAACCAACTTTATCAAATAGTTCGATGACCCTTTTTCCCTTTTCTCTTACCTGAAGATGGCAGAACAAGGACAAAACCACGAGAGCTCAACGAGAGTAAATGGAACCGACGAGGAAGTAGATGTCCCGAGCCTAGCACAAATCTTGCAAGATCTAGCAGCCAATTTGGATCAAACACAAGAAAATACACCCCAAGAAGGATCATGGTACTTATCGGACCTAAGTGTACAAAATATCCCAGTACCTGAGAAGAAGAATTTTTCCTGAACAACTAAGGTTTGAATTAAGGCCATAAAGCGACAACGACCAACAGTAAGAGCTTGTTATAGGTGTAACCAACCAGAACATAAGATGATGCACTGCTGGATAAGAATTGAAGAAGACAACCAAGGAGGACCACTATGGAATAACAAGAAGATCACACGCTCAAAACCTTACTCTCAAGGTGACCGACGGGAACAACTAAGAAAAAGGACACCAAAATTAAAAGTCTGTTATCAATGCCTTAGGCTCGGACATAAAAGATATGAGTGCCCACTAGGAGGAAAACTAAACTACAACCACTGTTAATCATAATAGCATTATAAGGATCAAAAAAATTTGTTGCAACAAGGAACAAATGGTGTGAAAAAGGTGGTGCAACCTGACCAACCAGAGGGCGATGAGCGGAGTGTCCGCCGTTCACAAGAGACAAACTCAACGATCTGCTTTAATTGCAGTTAGTTTGGACATAGGAAATTTGAATACCTGCTACCAAGGGGAAGAAACTACAATATTCGTAAAAAGAGAACAGGCAGTTCGGGAAGGATGATACTGCGTGACCAATAAGAGAATCAATGGACAGAAGGCTCGTTTTTCCAGGAGAAAAAGGAGTATTCGTTGATGATCGGAGATACGCCTAAATTCGCAAACTCTAAAATATACGTTAGTTAGACTTGTTGCATTATTTGGGGAAAAGATACGCTCGAAGAACAAAGGCTTATAGGTTAGTATTAGTCAAACAATTCTCATGCCACAAGCATGCGGCGTGATCACTGAAAAATTCTGTAGTGATCGGTTTAAGAAATTAGTAAGATTAAACAACCATTTTCCCCAAAATATTAAACGTATAAACCCGACCTTGTGCACACCCTCAATAACAAACAACTCAAGGACACAACTTCGAAGAGACGAAGTGCAAATAGCCATCCACAACCTTTCGCATGAAATTTCAAGGACAAAATTTATTTAAAGGGGTAGATTGTAACACCCCAGTCCGGACCCTAGTACTAACCACCTAGATTGTAACACCCTGGTCCGAACCCGAGTTGTAACAGCTTGGACTATTGTTAGGAATGTATGCTGAAAAGTCATGCTTTTTAGGTTTTTTATTCTTGATCCCTGGCATATTAATGAGAAACATTTGAGATGTTTTTGCATTAGTGGTT
>JAOTRH010474618.1:0-26315 GCA_034768845.1 Heliamphora exappendiculata | reverse complement strand
CTGGTCAACATGAACCAAGTTGAGATCAATAGAATAACATCAATA
Organism: Heliamphora exappendiculata; assembly: GCA_034768845.1. Lineage (NCBI taxonomy): Eukaryota > Viridiplantae > Streptophyta > Magnoliopsida > Ericales > Sarraceniaceae > Heliamphora > Heliamphora exappendiculata. The sequence goes on along the minus strand of JAOTRH010474618.1, from coordinate 26,270 downwards.
ATGGACCAATGAGTATCACATAGGTATCATATTATTGCATATGATTTTCGAAGGTGTGGTAGAACACGCATGATTCTAAGGCCTTTCAAGAAAAAGGAAAAGAAAAAAGATACTTTCCTTGACCAATTGTATTTTGAGAATTAGGGAGCCATAGTAATATCTGGATTGTGTTTTTGGTTTTGTTATGTTATCTAGCTTGCATTTCATTTTAAGTAAACTACAATTCTCTTATAGGGGTTTCCACCCTAAGCTGAATTCACCATGCTATTATGGGAAAATGTCCTTTATCCAGAAAGCTTAAGGCCCCTAAAATATTTGATAGTAGGCAGCCCGATTCCCTTTTAAATATTTAATCCTACATCATGTAGTACATTTTGGGAACTTTCTTCCTTTGTCAAATTGTAGTGTATTCATCACAACGCTCATTCATTAACACAATCAATTGTTTTTAATAATAAATAAATAAATTTTAGCATTGATGTTAACTTGATACATAAAAAGGAAAAGTGGCGCACGGAACAAGGAGATTATATATCTGGCAAACATCAAACAAGAAAAGGTTTGGGGGGGATGGCTCTGACAATGCTATCTACAATGAGAAATGAGATTTCTACACGTCATGTAAATGTATCATCCAGTCATTACGAGATGCATGTTTAAATCTACCAGCTTAAGAACTTTGTAGAAGTTGTATCCAAAGAGTAATTGATAATGCTTACCGTATACTTCTTTCTTTATGTCCATTTTGGTACAGCACGTGCCAATGGAACATAACATCCCCATTATCAAGACAACAAAAGTAAAGTAAGCACACACAAAATGAGAGGAACATATAAGCATGCACACTAACATAGAACGTGGCTAGGATACACGAGAAATTGCGAAAATCCATACCTGAAGAAGAATCTGAGTCATGGACCAACGAAACCCAGACATAACAGCAGCAAGCATGACAAAAACGAATCCCCAAAATTCAAATTCTGTCTCCCTTGCAACTGTGATACACACAGATATATGTCAGGATTAGGTGCCCATGAAATATAGACTGGATAGAGCACAAATGACTCAGGGGTATAATTTGACAACATTATCATTAAATGAGAGGCTGGTTGCCATGATTTTACTGCAGACAGGTGAAAAGAATTACTTTTCCGTAAGAAGTTTTAGTTTATATTTGTTTTGAACAAAGTTTGGTCCCAGAACACATCAAAGGAATCAAATGTTGAACTACGAAGTTATCTTATACCAGAAACAAGATTCAGCAAGAAAATTGCACTCGCATAGCAATTACCCGCAATGATCAGAATCATAGCATCACCAAATGGAATTTCTAACTTGCTTAGTTATCTGGCTATTAGTAGGGTTTCGAAAGAGTAACTGCCAACAGGACAATTAAAGTTCTAAAAAAATGATGTGAGCATGTCCAGCATAATATTGCAATTACTGTTCTTCAAGATTTATCAGATTTCATTTTGGCTCTGACTACTCCCTGAGAGAGAGTTTTGAAATGACCGGATGGTGGGGGAATCCGTCTTTAAACTACAGTTAAAATGCAAACTTGAACAGCACTCCACCTTCTAGTCTCTAGTCATGAGCAAAACACAGTATCTTAAACTCACGTTTTCATCACGTACCAGGATGCTTTACTCCTAACCTTGTGGGGTTACACAAGGTTAGAAGTAAAGCATCCCAAGGTTGGCACCTCTCGTTGGGCGTGGAGAAATATACACAAACGAATCTTCCTAAAAAGAAAGTCATACATGTAAGGAATTTTGACCCTGGTCTAATTCGTTTTTAATTTGGCAAATCTATGACAAATTGTTATTTAAATTATTTATATTTGATTCGTTTATATTTTAAAACTTGTTCTTTTAGAGTTGTGGTTTAATATTGCAGTGCAACGAAATGAGCAGTAAACGTCAAAAAGTTGCGAGCAGTGTCAAACTGCTTGACAGACCGATCGAGTAGTCAAGTTCAGCTCTTGGTATCTTAGAAGTCTGCAAAAGTTACAGAGAACAAAATTTAACCGATCGAGCAGTCATGTACACGTCAGAGCATATTTTAAGTTTTGGCAGCTAAGTTTTTAGGTGTATGTTATAAATAGGCAGCTAGGGTTTCATTTTTATGAGCCTCCATTATTATTGTTATAATTTCTAGTCGCCAGAGAGCTTCTAAGGTTATTCAATATACTCGCAAAATAGTCTACAACTTGTTGAACATTTAGCTTCCGTGCAATCAAGTTAATCATCAAGGATTTAAACCTTCAACGATCTATTCGTATTCGTGGAGTCGCTTGAGAGGATTCTCAAGTGTTGAAGTCTGGTGGAGGATTTCGTCAGCATTGAAAACCGATTGTGGGTTCCAGCGGCGGTCAAGCACAGGAGTTGGTAGACGTGGATTCGACAAAGATAGGCTTACCACAATTGGTTGTGGATGCAACGTCGAAATTGTAAGATTTCTTCGTAACCAACGTTTGATATAGTGTTTGATTTCTTAGATCTTGAGTGGTCTCGTCATTTTTATCCGATTTTGGGTTTTCCACGTAAAAATCGTCATCTCGTGTCTGATTGTGGTTGTTTTAGTTTTTGTTTGTGTGATTGATTGATTTAGGCTTATTTGCAACGTTTAGCCTCTTTAATTAAATCGATTAGTGCAAATCAGTTTGCAAACGGAATTTTTCAATTGGTATCAAAGCGAGTTAATTGTTTTTTAAAAAAAATTGTGATCCTTTGATTGATTTGCAATAATGGATATTCTGAAAAAAGAATCCATCAAGTTTGATAATGATAATTATTTTAGTGACTCTTGGAATGAAGAGGATGGGGAGATTAACAATGGTGAAGATAGTGAAACTCTTCAGCAAGCTTATAATAAGCTTTACCGGGAGTGTTACATGATGACCAAACGAAATATCGAACGGGTCAATAAACTTAAATTGTGTAAAAAGGAGAAAGAGAAAGTCAAGCAAGAGCTGACTGAATCTCAAGCCTTTGTTAAAAAGTTAAAGTCTATTAGAAAGACTTTATGTGAAAAACATTCCCGATGTGAAAGAGAAACGACTTGATTGAAACATGTGAAAATTATAAAGATAAAATTGTTAATATTGAGATAAATTTGCATGAGAATGTCGAGTCAAATAAATGTCTTGAGACTAAGTTAATCAAATTAGAATGTGATCTTGATACTTCTAATGCTACTCTTAAGAAATTTAATGCAAGGTCAAAAGTTTTGGATAACATTCTAAATGTGCAAAAGGTAGCGAATGATCGAGCTAGTCTTGGATATACTAATGGATCTTCATCTTCAAATTCTGCAGATAACATTAAATTTATTAAATCTATTACCCCTGCACCTGCTGCTCAAAAATTAGTTATCCAACCAAATCTTCATCTGCCTAAAGTTAATGTTCAAAATTTTACGCCAAAAATCAATGTTCCTAAGTTTGCAACTAAGAATAAATTTGTGCCTGTGTGTCATCACTGTGGAGTTAAAAGTCACATTAGACCTCATTGTTTTCAGTTGCATGGTATTTTTTATTCCTATCCTGGATATTCTTATGTTCTAGAAAAAGTAGATTATTTGACCAGATGCATGATTCTAAGAATAGACTGAACTATCCCATGATTAAGAGAACTGCTTTTAAAATATGGACTAAAAATAATCTGTCTAAACCTATGCCCAAATATTGTGATGTGAATGACCAAATTAAGTTTAAAAAGTTTGGGTAAGAAAAACAGATCTAGACTGTTTTCTTGCAAGTCGAAGTCTTTTTTTTTTTTTGTGTTTGGTGTCTATTTGAGTCATGTCATTATTTTTGTTTTTTATTTTTTTTGGTATGTTTGTTTAAGTTTTTTTTTGAGTTCTTAAAAAATATACAAAAGTAAAAAAAAAATTGTAGAGAACTTTTTTAAGGATTGAGTACCTTATTTGTGCATTATTTCATTTGGCTGAAAACCCACAGTTTAGGGCTTTGAGATTAAAAGCCACATTGATTTTTGGATAATCTACTTCCTAATATAACCGCTTTGAGAGATGAGTTTATTCTGTACATTACTTGAACAATAATAGATGCAGGGATCCTCCGCACTTGGGTTCAATTTTTTTCTATAGGTCTTTCTTATTTTTTCAATCTTCTTGAGGTTTCACAAAACGACCACATAGTGGCGACCCACTTGATCTTAATGTTTAAACTCCCTCCTTTTGTTTCTATATGTTTAGCTCGAGGAAATAGCTACCGATGCGAACCTTACTTTTTTGTCCATACTAGTGTGAAAACCGCTAATGAAAGCATAAAAAAAAAGAAGAAAAGAAACAAAAAAAGAAAAGAGAAAAATAAAAAAAAATTTACAATCTTTAGTTGAGGGAGAGTTAATTTATGAAGTGAATTGGGTCAAGGCTAGTTTGATTTTGTGAATTTCTTGATTTCTGATAAATAAATGTGACTCAGCCATATAGATCTCATACAGGATTTAATCTTAGAGTCTAGAAATATTTCAAGTCACACACACGCGCTTTTATATAGAATCTACTCTGATTATGTTCTTTCATACATGAATATGGGCTATCTTGGACTCTGTGTATGTTTTTGATCAATTTGACTAAATTATGTGGTTTCAGACATGTAGAATGTGCATGGATCATGTACTTCTTATTTAATCTTGTTTCCTACTTTTAAAAAAAAAAAAAATTTGTGTTTGTCAATTCGTGACAAAAAGTGGGAGATAAAGGGCTTACAGGCTTGGAGATTTGATAAAGGGGGAGTGTTAAGGAGGTTTGGTTAAGGAGGGGTGTTAATTTTTTTTGTTTGGTTGAGGAGGAGTCATTTTTTTTTAGAGTTTAGTTTGAGGGGGAGTACCTACTTTATTTGTATTTCGTGGAAGTGTTTTGTTTGTGTCTTATCAGTATTTTTTTCGTATCGATTTGTTAGCTTGATTTATTAGATTAGTTGGCTTGTTGGGTTTTGTCACAGAATTGTCACAAAGGGAGATTGTTATGAATTTTGACCCTGGTCTAATTCGTTTTTAATTTGAAAAATATGTTATAAATTGTTATTTAAATTATTTATATTTTATTCGTTGATATTTTGACACTTGTTCTTTTGGAGTTGTGGTTTGATTACAGCGCAACGAAAAAGGAGCAGAAAACGTCAAAAAGTTGCAAGCAGTGTCAAACCGCTCGACAAACCGATCGAGGGGCAAGTTCAGCTTTCGGTATCTCAGAAGTCTGCAAAAGTTACAGAGAACAAAGTTTAACCGATCGATCGGTAAAAAGACCGATCGAGTGGTCCTGTACGCGTCAGAGCATATTTTAAGTTTTGACAGCAAGCTTTTTGGGTGTATGTTATAAATAGACAGCTAGGGTTTCATTTTTATGAGCCTCCATTATTACTGTTATAATTTCTAGATACCAGAGAATTTTTAAGGTTATTCAATATACTCGCAAGCTAGTCTACAACTTAATGAACATTAAGCTTCCACACAATCAAGTCAATCATCAAGGATTCAAACTTTCAACGATCTGTTCGTGTTCGTAGAGTCGCTTGAGAGGATTCTCAGCTGTTGAAGCCTGGTGGAGGATTCCATTAGCATTGAAGTCTAGTGGTGGGTTCCAACGGCGGTCAAGCACAGGGGTTGGTTCACATGGATTCAGCAAAGATAAGTTTACTATCATTCGTTGTGGGTGCAACGTCGGAGTTATAAGATTTCTTTGTAACCAACGTTCGATATAGTATGTAATTTCCTAGACCCGGAGTGGTCTCGTGGTTTTTACCCGATTTTGGATTTTTCACATAAAAATTGTCGTCTCGTGTATGATTGTGGTTGCTTTATTTTTTGCTTGTGTGATTAATTGGTTTAGACTTATTTGCAGTATTTGGCTTCTTTAATTAAATCGATTAGTGCAAATCAGTCTGCAAACAGGGTTTTCCAATATACATAACAATCTATAGGTGTGAATACTCATTTTACCATACCTAACAATCAAAATTAATTCAAATAAGAGAGATTACCAATAAGAGTAGCTCATTGAACATGCAGATAAAAGACCATAGAATCATAAAAAATTATAAGCTTCAGTTGCTGTTGTTAAAAATGTAAGGAAAGACATGTAAATAACCCAGTTACAATTTGAAACATGTATTCTATTAGAAAGTACAGTAGCTAGCTTTCTTGAAGGTACAGCACATATTTTGTATGAACTTAATTTCTGAGAGTAAAAGGGAAGGCCTAGTTTCTAAGAAGAGGAAAGAAAACAAATAAAGTATTAAATGGATGTCTTTACCCTTTGACTAGTTATTTAAACAATAGAACGAAGTTTACAACTGTCATGGGCCAAAAAATCCATGTGGCACTTAAACCAATTTGCATAATTAAAAGAGGGACCAAAATGGTCCAGAATCGATTGTGGAATCAAATCTGCTCAGAGAAAAAGAAAAAAACCAGAATGGACCAGGATTCATTGTGGAATCAATTCTGATACCAGAATGATAAAATTGATTGTGAAATCAATCCGTCTTCCAAAATAAAAGAATTATAAGTTACAAGCTATTTCAAGGCATTCCAACTTACCAATTAGAATCGTGCATTATAAAAAACAATTAACCATCAACATCAATTGGTGCTTCTAGCCATCCACCTCAGTTCTCATAAATACATCTGCCAGTCTGTACTCTAATAACTTCAAATGTAAACCTTCATGCATTGTCGTAATAATTTCATTACAAGCATCAAGGGTTCCAAAAGCAGTAGCAGTTGTAGTTGAATAGTAGAATATGAATTTAGTGTTTGAAGAAGGAAGAAGAAAAGATAGGAAAGAAAAAAAGAGATGGGAAGAAAGAGTTCAGAAGTTAATTAGCCTTCTACACCCACACATCATTAAATATTATTAGGTCAAAGATAAATACAAAAATACCATTACGAAAATAAAGCAAATAGAAAAAAATCACTCTTAACACTCCATCTTAAGCTGAAGCACAAATATCAAATATGCCCAGCTTGATAAGCAAGCAATGAAAAGTAAAAAGCAGCAGCGTTTTCTTAAGAATGTCACCCAATTGGTCTTCCGATCGGATATAAGGAGTAGCAATCTGTTTATGCAATAACAAATCCGGAATGAAGTGACAATCAACTTCAATATGCATAGTGCGCTCATGAAACACTAAATAATTAGCAATAAAAATAGCAGTTTGATTGTCACAAAACATTTGCATAGGAAGTGGAGTAAAAATGCCAAAATCCCGAAAAAGAGAACGCACCCACAACATTTCAGAAGCGGTGTGAGTAATTTCCTAATATTCGGCCTCAGCACTGGAACGAACCGCCACACTTTTTTTTTTACAACGCCAAGTAACCAAATTGCCACCAACTAGGATACAATAGCCAGACGTAGATCGCCTATCAGATCGGCTACTGACCGAATCAGCATCACTAAACCCAGTGAGAGTCAAAGAATCAGGTGGTTGATAAAGTAAGCCACGGCATTGGGCACTCTTCAAATAACGTAAAATACTACAAACAGCCTCAAAATGTCGTTGTCGAGGAACATACATAAACTAGCTTACAACACCAACTGCATAAATAATGTTCGGACGAGTAACAGTGAGATAGATTAACTTGCCAACAAGGCGTCGATATCAACTAGGGTCATCAAAAGTATTGCCTGTTCAACATCAAGTTTAACAGTAGAGTCCATGGGAGTATCAACTAGCCGAGCACTAAGAAGGTCAGTTTCAGAAAGAAGACCAAGCACATATTTTTGTTGAGAAAGAGAAATGTCCTTAGAAGAATGAGCAACCTCAATCCCAAGAAAATAACGAAGAGCACCCAAATCCTTAGTATGAAATTATGTGTCCACGCGGTTTTTCATATCAAGAATGCCAACAGCATCATCACCCGAAAGAAGAATATCATCAACATATACAAACAATACCATAGTGTCTCCAAAAGAGTGACGAATAAATACAAAGTGATCAGATGTAGAACGTTGAAAGCCATAGGTAAGTACACCTGAACTAAACCGATCAAACCAGGCACCAAAGGATTGTTTTAAACCATAAAGTGCCTTACACAAACGACACACAAGATGAGCACTACCAGCAACACTATAAGCTAGGCGATTGGTCCATAGATACCTCTTTCTGAAGGTTGCTATGAAGAAAGGCATTTTTAATATAAAACTGATATAAAGGTCAAGAATGACTAACCGCAACAGAAAGAAGAAAGCATGCAAAGTTAAGACAAACCACGGGAGAAAAAGTTTTTAAGTAATTAACACCATAGGCCTGAGTGTACTCCTTAGCAACTAACCAAGCCTTAAGACGCTCAACAAACCCATTGGGAAGGTATTTCACGGTGTATACCTAGCAACAACCCATGGCTTACTTCCCGGGTGGAAGAGAAGTAAGTTCCCAAGTTTGATTCTGATGAAGAGCTCTTATTTCCTCGTCTATAGCATTTTTCCATCCAGACATTGACATGGCCTGTTTATAGGATAAAGGAACAGAAATAGATGACAAGGTAAAAACAAAGGAATAGAGACAAGGAGAGAGACAATCATAGAATAAAAATTAGCAATAGGGTGTTAAGTACAGGTACGCTAACCACAACGCAAGGCAATAGACAAGTCAGAAAAGGCAGATGGAGGAAGTAAGGACGCAAGAGCCTCAGCCAAATAAAATGAAGAGAAAACAAAGATCTAAAAAATTCAATGTTGACTAAAACATCAGCTCAAAACATTGTCCTCGTCGCATAGAGTAGTTTTTCCTTCTTCTTCATCAAAACATCTTGCATTATATAGCCTATATATACCTGTAAATTATGCAAATATAGTAGAAGAGTGAGAAGAAGAGAAAGAGAAGATAGGGTGGCGTGAATGAGGGGGGGGAGAGAGAGAGAGAGAGAGAGAGCTTGGGAGAGTGTCAGGGAGTGGGATGTCGGTCACCCCTTTTGGGGTTTGGGAGTGGACCCCACTCAATTGCTAACGGTTGCCTCAGAAACTTGGCCCAATTCCCGTTATGCATGCCCCTACACAAATTAACAAAAGTCTCCCAAAATAGCTCACCATCCACCAAAATATTCTAAATAAATACGCAGGCCCCTACCACAAGTGTGTGTCCTGGCAAGCTCGGAATAAAGTATTGGACCCACGGCCCATATACCCAAAATATATAACATATAAATTCATAAATTGTTCAGGTTCCTACAACGACAGCAGTACGCAAACATCAATTTCTTCTAAAATCGTCATAAACAATCGATCTGTTAAAGTACCGTGCATATTCTGTATCATAACCTGTATGGTTTGCATACTATAAATTATATCCAAGATATACCATTTTACAAGTCTAGCATACTATGCCATATTTCTGAAATGGTTTATTGCCAAAATAATGATAATTCCGCGCTGATTTAGATAATTCATCAGGTATCATCCACGAAGTTTATGCAAGAAGAAAGATATTACTCTATTACTGTTATTTAGAAATTAAAATGGCAAAGATCCCACCAATTCCCAATTTGCCACCATAAGGATGTCTCAAATTACCAAATAAAAATTGAAGAAAAAACAAAAAGGTTTTAGTGACCAACTATTCACCACGCATAAGGTTTTTTTCAAAATTCAAACAAACGTAATATGATACTATTGAACCGACTAATCCTTTCAATAAAGTATGTGAAAAATAAGAACTTCTAGAAATGGGATTAGTAGCAGCTGGAGATGATAAAGCTACAAACCTGTGAGCAATATTCCAGCAGATATAACAAAGATGATACCTAAAAGTTTAAAGCTTGGAGACTCCAACCTTCCAGAAAAAGCTTTGAGTCAAATGCCAGAGCGACAGGTAAATCTTAACAAAACACATAATTACCGTTAAGAAAGATTGCACCAATCTGGACATGTTGATCAGATTATATATACAGTGATAGGGCAAAAGAACATAGTTGTTTCTAGACTACGAAGACGACAACCAGGGCATCATGTTACAACGTTGTTACTTAAGTAATAGCAAAGTTTGCTGGATGTGCAAAGTAACACCTCTATATATTCGCAGATGACATGTAGTGACATTATTTATGTTAAACACATAATGAGACCTATAGTGGCTCCATTTATTTCATTAGTATGCAATCAAAGATGAAGTAAAGCATACAACAGGAGCCATAGTGACCCTAATTGGTTCAATTGCATGTGTGAGATGGTGAGGAGCCTATTTCATAATTTTGTGACGTGTACCCAGTATTAAGTTCCAAAGTTTCTTATATAAGCCAAAATTTGAAGAATATAATGTTTATTGTGTAGTTTCTTATATCAGGCCGAATTTTGAAAAATATAATGTTTATTGAGTAATTTAAAAGGCCTCCATGCAAATCCACTGAGAGTTAAAATATAAAATTGAATGAGTGGCTGAGAGTCGCGCAAACAGTAGAAACACCATTTTTCAAATCCGTCTCCCTATAGGCTTGCATTTTTGTGAAAATGAGCCTTAACTGGGACTTAAGTTAACTCATTATTGGATAAGTAGAGAATTCAAATTTTGTTTTTGAAAAATAGAGCTGACTTTCTATTCTATTGGAACTTCATTGTTCCATATTTTCGTTAAAGTGAAACGGTGTTAACTTCCTCATTTAACTTCCTCAAGTAGATTGACATTTTTTTTCGAAACACTTCATCTCATTTGGGCTTGATAAATTTGAAAGAAATATGTTTGATATTAAATTAAGCCCCTGTTTGGAATATCTAAAAAGCTTGGCTTTTAAGTGGTTTAGCTTTTTTAGAAAGATGAGAACTAAAAAAAGTTGTGGTGTTTGGGATAATTTTTTATAATAACTTTTTGCTTTTTTGCTTTTTTGATTTTTATTAAAATGTCTAATATACTCTTACTTTTTGCTTTTAAGTTGTAGTGTTTGGGATATTGGCACGATTTTTTTTTTTGTGAGGAGAGTTGACTTTTTTAATTAAGGGTATTATAGTAATTTTAGTTCAAAAAAAGTTAGGGTGTTTGGGATGTATATAGGCTTTTTTCCTTTGATTAAGAAAAGAAAAAAAAGTTTGTTGGCTTTTTTGAGAAACCAAACAGTACGGCTTAAAAGCTGGCTTTTTTTGTAAAAAAACTAGCTTTTGGGGATCCCAAACAGGCCCTAAGCTCTTCATTTGATATGAGCTTGTTGGTTATAAGCAAGACTAGTGTGAACATGTGTTGTTTGGAAGTACAGTATCATGTATAATAATTAATAAGTCTGCTGTAAGCAATGAAAACTAAAATCATGTTCATATAACAAAACTTTTACTATACTCTATATGATATGGCATATTTGAGTTGGATTGGAGACAGACAGATGGTTTAATACAAGTGCTCCATAGCCATTTTTTATTAGCCACAATATTCCATTTTTGGGATCAGGTCACGTCTATACAACAAAATATAGAGAAGCTATCTACTTCCTTTCTTTTTCTTTTTTTCATGATAAATATTACTTCCTGTGCTCAATTATAACAGAAACTTGGTGCATTTATGGTGCTTAAAACACATATGAACAACGTAACATATAAAATGCACCCTCATGCAGACTGGCAATCTTAGGAGTTATTCCTGTTTTCTTTATTCAAAAAAAAAAAAACAAACATACAGACATAAATCAAGTATCACACCAGACATTTGATTTAAGCATGTGAAGGTGTTTAAGCTCTAGAAAAGTATTGAACTCAAGTCAACGATACAAGCCATCCAAAGTATAGAAGTTAGACTGAATTCTTGATGCCCAAAAATATGTATTGGACCAAGCCACCAAGGATGAATTAGCTCAAATAAATGACCCAATGGAAAAGCCGCAAGGATGGGAGTCAACACTTAAAACCCAACCCAACAATAAGTGGTGAAAACTCTGAGATTTTGATGGTTCCCAAACTAAGTTTCAATATTGCAGAATTAGTTACTGATGGAAGAAGTTCAACCTCCTGCAGCGATTCAAGCATAGAACCAGATTAGTCTGGGACTCTGGGAAAATAACCAACATGAATTACAACCAATTTTCATAAGTAGTTGATCCATTACAGTTAGTGGCTTCAGCTCCTTTTCTAAACCACTAAATGATTAAAGTCATAATATGCCAACAACCTTCGTTCAACTACCCCTAACAAAAACTGTAGGAGTTCCAAACAAAATCCGAAACAATAAGAAGATTAATTTGAGAAATTTCACAGTTCAAATGGTTCTACAGAGTATACATCCAAATAAGGAATATATAAAGCAAGTACACAGAACTAGTAGGTAAATATCAGCATCAGTTGATAAGCTATACCTAAATGCAAAAGAAAATAGAAGGAGAAATATAGGAGATGCAGATTTACACTGCAAAAACAAAGGAAAATGGGCTGAAATTAGAAAGAAAGCTCGAACAAACAAAAACAAAAAAAAAGTCCATAGACAATTCCCTCACAGCACGCAACAAGGAAGAAAGGAAGACCAACCGTGGTGGTGGCAAACGTAACAGAGATGAAAACAAGGGAGGCATTGCTTAAGTTGATATTCAGTGCTGTTCCCAAAGCAGTTGGTACAACTGTGAAAGGCAAAGTCCATCTGTAGCATTAGTTGTTATAATAGTTAATAGGCATGCAGCAGAACACAAATAAAGAATCAGAAGAATCAAGGGTAAGTTATGGATCGCACTGAAATCTGGACGAGAAAGCAATAATGTAACCAAGAAGAAATGCCAGGCATCAAAGAGAGGAAGAGAACATGAATTTATATGCGATATGAAGAATGCATTTTTTTTAGGACATGACCTAATCTACAAAAGACTAATGTTAAATCAAAGATCTCCAACTTATATGCACATCTTCGTGTCAGGTGCACAATGCATGCAGTTCACAATATTTTCTTGTTAGCCTTTTTATTAGACTACAATAAAGAACTTCAATCACTATTCTAACAAATCTAACCTTTAAAACCTTTTAGAATACATTTTTGCGGCAAGTAGTACTGCTCAAAACTGCAATTGATTAAAGATTCTTTTTGCATCTCAAATCATCACAAGGAAGAGTTACACATAAAATGGAAGAGATGTTGATGTCCAATAAAAAGAATTAGGAGTCTCATGGGATATTTTTCCTAATTTTACTCAGAGAGACCTTCCTAGTGAAGAGTAGAAGGAATAGTGAGAGGAAAAAACCGCAAGACATTGGTGGATGATTGGATAGAACTGATCTGCAGACTTATTCTCGAAGTCAGAAGGATCAAGTACTTGTGTGCCACTACTATCCTGTCAATTGCTAATTTGCTATAATCGTCCCCCCAGTTTCAAACTCTTCTACTGATCCATCTAATAATGAATCTCTATTGCTCTTAGACAAAGAGTTGGGAAGTGTACACAATATCCTATAATGCAATTTGTTTCATATGACTCCTTATCTCCTTCACATCGTGCCTCATCTCTTCTCTGTCCTCTATATTGGTTCTGTATGGCTAGAAGCAAGCTTATTGTAGATCCTAAATAGAAAGAGGCTATGATTGAGGAGATTATAGCTTTAAAAAAGAATGACATCTAGGAGTTAGTATTTGTAAATGGCTGTTTATAGTAAAACAAAAGACATATGAGTCAATTGAGAGATTTAAGGTCAAATCTTTGTTAAGAACTTTACCTAAACTTATGGCATTGACTATAAGGAAACCTTTGCACTTGTAGCAAAGATGAACTTTGTTCGGGTGCTCCTTTCCTGTGTTGTTAATCTAGGTTGGCCTTTCCAACAGTTGAATGAGAAAATTGCATTCTTCCATGGGGACTTAGAGGGAGAGGTATATATGGATGTACCACTAGATTTTTCGTCCCATGAAACTAAAGGAAAGATTTGTAAATTGAAAAAAGCTCTATATGAGCTAAAGTAGGCTACTAGAGGCTTGACAAATTTTTCAAAGAGATGACAAGCAATGAAGCAGAGGCAGTTTTCCATATCAAGGCACGTTTAGCTAAAGAGTGCGAGATGAAAGATCATGGGGTGTTACGGTGTTTACTTGGAATTGAAATTGCCATATCAAATAAGGGCATTTTTATTTCTCAAAGAAAGCATATTCTTAACCTCTTAGAGAAGACAGACATGTTGGGTTGTTGACCAATAAATTCGTTTATTGAGGCCTATGAAGCATGGAAACTTCCATAGCGTGTCGTGTTGGGCACCAATCGGGCACCAACACTCTTAAAAGCGCATCCCACACTTTTTAAATGTATTTTAGTTAAAAATTTAATTTATAAGATCAAACATTTTTCCTACACTTCGCAGGTACTTTAATAACACTTTTTAAACCCTCCGAATATGTCATATGTGATGAATCTCTTCGTAAAAACAATGATTTGAATTCTTAAAAACACAACTTATGTGCACTAAATATGTGAAACATTTATATGATGAAGAAAATGTCGTTTAGATTTAATTAGTGGTATATTGTATAGTTTTCATTAACTTCAAATAAATTATTTAAATATTTGATATATAATAAATATGCAAAAATGAATAAATTTCTAACGTATTCTAAACGTGTCGTGTCCTGCAATTTTTTAAAATCGATGTGTCGGCGTGTCTGTAGTATGTCTGTGTCGTATCCCATGTCCTTAAACATGCTACTTAGATTGAAATTAATTATCGCCTTAGTAGTGGTAATGAAGAGCTTGTAGATAAGGTATGATTTCATAGACTTGTGAACAGATTATCATGCTTATCTCACACCAAACCTGTACTTTTGCAGGAGGGAACCTATTACTTGATGAAGTAAAAAGTAGATAGCTATAGCTAGATCGAGTGCAAAGGAATATATGGCTATGGCTCACAGTATATGTGAACTGGTATGGCTCAAAGTGCTATTAAAAGAATTGGGAATTGAGGGTAAAGAACCTATGAAGTTGTTTATAACAATAAGGATCCCATCAACATTGCTCATAACCCGGTGCAACATGACAGAACAAGACATATAGAGATCGGCAAACATTTTATCAAGGAGAAACTGTGCAAGATTTTGATTTGTATGCTCTTTGTGAAGTCCGAGAGTCAATTAATAGATGTTTTTCCTAAAGGACTTATAATTAAGTGTTTCACCCCATTGTATGCAAATTGGACATAAAAAATATCTATACATCAACGTATTAAGTTATTAGTTATTTCCTTTAAAGCCATGTTTGTTTTGGAGAATACAAAAATGGAGGATAAATAATCTACTCATTAACTATCACATCACTAATTATCCCGCCTCCTCATTTCGATTGATTCATCTTTCATATAAGGGAAAAGGAAGGACTAATAACCGAATCATGATCTTTAGTCCCTCAATACAAAAATGGGAAACAAATTTATTTTGGACTAACAATTCAATCCGGAGTTTTAATCCCTGAACACAAACATGGCCTAAGGGTATCAGTGTACCTTAGTTTCATTATATATAAATAACAACGGTGAAGGAGAGAACCCCTAAGTTCTTTTATTTTATCATTCTTTACGCTTTTGTTTTCTCTCTAATTTTCTTCTCTTCTCTATTTCTTCGTCTACAATTACTCTCACTCATCTGGGCCTGTCAAACTCGTCCCAGTCTAAAACAACTCTTTACCTCCATGGACTGCTCCCAGAAATGCTAACAGGGAAGCTACATACCCACTGATCAAACAACCTCTAGCATCAAAAGTGTATTATAGTGCTAGTGCTTTGTCATGCAGCTAACAACAATTCAGCTTGGTGAGAAATGATACTAAAACAACTTAGAACATGATTCCCGCAATTGTTTTTGAAAATTTTGTTATTGCCTCATCTACCACTTATGGGACACTGCACAGCCTCAGTAAAATTTATGCAGAAATAGGAAGACAGTCCAATTTGTGAGCAAAAACCATCTCTCACTGCCAAGGACCATCTTCAGGCTGTATATTCACCCACTTAACCTGTTCACACATATCTTTAACAAGGATTGTCAAGCCCTCCATTCACCTTCTACCCCAATTGCTGATCATACTGTTATCAACACTTGACGAATTTTAGGAACGATACTCATAAAGTAATGTCACATCCAATGAATTTCATGTTTTACAATCTCCTGCACAAACCCACGCATAACGAGTAAATCTGACCACAACACCTAGATCTCACCCTTGGTGACTATCTGGGAATGTTGCTTCTAGAGGCTTGAGCTTTGGTTGTGCCTTGTTCTTTTGACATTCTTGGAAGGTGGAGCTGTTTTTATGAGTGAGTGGTGCCACCTAGAACCATCATTTAATTATATCTTTTTGCTTGTAAAAAAATAAATAAATAATCTAACCTATCAAAGCTATAAATAATTAAACTTCTATACTTTATTTTTGATAAGTAAGATTATCTATTACTTATCATTAAAAAATACATTCTTTTTCGTTTAGACTTAAGGAAAAGTGGCTAAGGGAACTCATCTAGCGGCTATTTCCACATATCCATGAAATTACTGAGAAAAAAATGACAAAAAATGAAAAACCATCAACCAGTAAACCAAGTTTGTGTTTACTTCAACAACTAATGCAGAAAATCGAAAATAACAAGACATAAAAGTAAGAAAGTTACCTCTAAGAAAGTAATCCCTCCACAACATGGGTACACTAGGCTGAAATCTTTGAGAACAAAACCATGTTATGGCCCTTGATAAAACAGCTTGCATTGTAAAGTGGACTGTATTCATCAATAAGGGAGCTGGGAACTTTCCCAATTCATCTCCTAGCAGAATTTTATTGTACCTGCACTCACAGAAGCATCTTAAGAAGAAGAAATAAATGAAGAGGGGATAAGCAAGAGCCATATAAATCATCCATTCAACTAAGTACTGGTTAAGTAAAAGAGTAACTTACAGGGTCAAGAATGTGCTGAATGTGTACCAGACAAGTATAAAAAACAATGTCTTCAGCACATCAGCATAAGCAATAGATCTTGTGGTATTTGATTGTGATGTTCCATGCTTGCCCATAAAATTGGAGCCATTATCTCCAATATTCAAAAAAAATTGCTCATTTCCAGACCCATTTTCAACATCAAAAGGCACATACCTTCCGTTTTCATTTCTCAAACCATCAGTCGAAGCACTGTTCTTATTATTTTGACCATTCAGCTGCATACTTCTCTGCTGAAACTTTCTGTACTGGTCTGTCTCCCTGTATAAATGCCCTCTTTCTATCCCATCTTCTTGTAGCAAAGGCAATTCAAAGTGAAAATCTTCTACACTCCGGACCCCATTTCCTAATTGATAATCTGAATGGGGTGTACCATCTTCATCACACCAACCGGAAAATGAAGGCTCCCTTGGAAGACCAAACCCTTAACCTCTCTGAATGAAGTCATGATCTGTGTATTTATCTTTTTCTGTATCCGAATCACTCTCAACCATCTCGTTTCTTATATCAGAGCCATCTACACTCCACTCTCCCAAGCTAACTAGTGGCAAACAGATTAACTTTTAACGTAACTTCAGTATCTTGCATCACATCATCTGTGCTTGCGTAATCAGAGCATTTTAAGCCTCCTGTGCATGGAACTTCAATCTATCTCAAAACCCACGAACTCGTCTAGCTCGTCTAAATGAAGTTAAAATGTAGTAATTCAAAGATATCGAACTATACATTCCTATTCAGCAACAGCAAAATCAATCAATTTCCAACAAATAAACCCAAATTCATATAAGGACACCACTTGAATTCTTTCATGTACCAGAATACTACCTGATATCATCAACAAATCCCATCAAAAGCAGCAATTAGTACATTTTCGTGGTAAAAACAAAACCAAAAAAACTATTATTCACATAAAAACAAAAAGATAAATAATGATACATTTATTTTCATTGTATTCCACATTTAGAGCGATAATAACATACAAAAACAGCTTTTTTCTAATAAAAAGGCAATGAACTGTACTGACAATATCCAAATCAAGGATCAAACCCATTCAAGCACACAACTCCAATTATCCCAACTACCTCAACACATCCTATTATTGCAGCTAAAACTTTTCAAAGTTCTACAGAAACTAAAATGCAAAATGTGGGTGAGTTTTTTTAAAAATAAAAATAAATTATTATCCACATTAAAAGAATGCTCACCCAAAGAAAATGATGAAGAAAGCCAGTTATTTCTTTTCATGCTAGATTTAGAGCCTTAAGGTCATGCAACAACACCATTATCCAATCAAAAACTGGATGAACTGCAGCAGAAAATATCCAAATCAAAACTCAGATTCTTGTTAGCTACGCAATTCCAAACATTCCAAGTACCCAAAAGCTATCTGTTACTGTTACCATTTCAAGCAAAAGCAGCCAAAACTTACCCAATTACAGAAAGTAATAATACGAAACGTACGTGAAGTTAAGAAGAGAAGAGGAAAAAACAACTACTATTCGCGTAACGGAACACAAAAGAACTAATTAAAAACTAATGAAAACCCTATTAATTCTTTCTAGTCCTATGCTACATTTTACAACAAGAACATGTAGAAACAGATTTCCGAACCGAAAGAGTCAATGCACCGCAGCTGAGAGACTCTCCAAATCAGAGGTAAACGAGAATTTAAAACGTTGAAAACACAATTCCAACAAAAAGCATTCCAAAACAGCAATCATCAACTTAAACAGAATGGAATTCGGACGAGTTCATGCACATACGTGATCTACCCAAAGCTTCAATAAGAGTCACACGCACACACACACACACACAGAGTCCAACTGACCTCTGATCGTAGAGATTGATCGGGGAGAGAGAGAGAGAGAGAGAGAGAGAGAGATCTGATCTGGTTTCTGTTTGATTTAGTGCAAAGATTAGGATTACTGTTTCGGCTTTCTGGTTTTGGGTATTACCATTGTCGTCATTGCGTTGCTTCATTTTCGCAAATAAAAACAAATTTTTTGAAACAAAATGCGGGTTCATTCTGAATACATACCACATTGCAGAGTATACATGAAATTATTTTTTTATTATAATTTTATTCTCTATTCAAGTTAAATACCCACCACATTACTTAATATACATATTAAATTAATTTTTTTATTACAAATTTTATTCTCTATTTAAGTTACTAAAATAACTCTTATTCCTCAAAATTTAAAAATTCGTCCACCATCGCTTTTATACCACTGACCACCACCAAAAAAAATCACCACTATCAACCGTTGACAGTACATCATTACAGTCCCGCAACTCTCCTCCCTCAAAATCTTAACAAGTCACGTCCTTTCCACTCCGCTCCGCTTTGCTCATCTTTCAAATTATCAGGTCGAATGGATGAATTTTATTCAAATTACCATGTCCGAACAAATAAAAATCGAACGGAGCAAGGACACCGAACACCAATCGTTCATACTACCATTGCCGAACACAAAGGAATTGAGCGACGCTAAAACGTCGAACACCAATCACTAGTTTGGCACTAAATCATCAGACGATTGAGGGAGGGTTGTAGCAAAAAAGAGACTGAGGGAGATAAAGAGAAAAGAGAGAGAGGGAGAAGAGAACTGAGATAGGCAAGGAAATGAGGAAATGGGGCTAAGTCGAGGCGGCGGTGGGACTGCGAGAGTTGGGGATGGTGGGTGGATGCGTGGTGGGTAAGGTTAGAGTTTGAAAGGTTACATATGATAATACTTTGAATATTAAAGTGAGTGTAAAAAGTACCATTTTAATTTCTAAATTATTAAGAGTGAGTGTATTTAATAGGCCATGGTGTGTATACTCAATAATATGGTTTGTATTTAGAATCACCCCAAAAGTCATTGTTTGCTATGGTGAAGAAAAGAAAAAAAAAAGAATTTTTTTCATTTGATAAAAGAAAGGATTTAATTTCTCTAAAGTTGGTATTTTAAATTCTCAGTTAAGGATCAATTGTTATGATCCCGTTTTAAATTTATTTCAGTGATTAGAATTATTCATCATATAGACTTTGTTAAGAAAATTATTCATACAAATATTAGTTAATTAAATATAAATAGACATATTACTTAGACGTGTTTATTTCAAATAAAATAGACAGTCTATTTTAAAAATCATATTTACCATCCAAATAAATATTATAAGACATTATAAATATTATATTTGATTAATTTAGTGTTTTTGAATGAATTATTTTTTTAACGAACTCTAGAATATGTACAATTTGGATCACATAAATGAATTTAAGTAAAGCCGTAACAATTAAATTTTACAATAAAATTTAAAATATTAAATTTTTAATTAAAAAAAATGACCAATGCTTTGATTTTTGCCTTTCGCAACATCAATTTGCAAATAAAAAGGCCTCTTGGTTAATCGATTTGTGCCACGTGTAAAAACACTATCAAATAAAATTGAATTTTTGGCATTTTGAAAATTACAAAATTTAAATTTGCCGAACGATCAGCCCTCTCTGTTAATCAAACCGTTGATTAATTGTTATATTTTGTTAGTGAGTTTACAACTATAGATCTTTGTTTATTGAGTAGTCTATATTTATACAAGTGTATAAATATTTAATGCATATAGAGAATGTATTTAGTAAAAAATAGGTATACTTAGAAGCTCTCCACCCCTTCTTACTTTCTTACCATTTCTTATTCCTCTCTACGCCTCTTCTTAAACCTTCTTTATTTTTCTCTCCTCACTAAGAGCATCTCTAACTATCTTTTCTATAATTTATCTAAGTGATTTCTTAAAATACTATTTTAAAAAACCACTTTTTATTCATAATTCTTACCATACTCACTATTTTTTAGAGCCATAAATTTTTTAAAAAATTAGTATATAAAATTCGAAATTCTTAACATTCATATTTTAAGGGTTACATTATAGTAGCTACTTTTTTTGAACAATTTTTTTTTTAAAAAAAATTAATATATAAGAATTCAAAATTTTCAATAGGTATATTATGTTGGTCATTTTGTAACGACTACTTTTGTTTTGAAAAGAACTTAGTTTTTTTAATTTAATATATAATAATTCAAAATTTTTAACGGTCATTTTATAACGGCTACTTTTTAAAAAAAACAGTCTCCATCTATAAATATGTTCATTTTATCTCTCATTTTTATCCATCATAATTATATTCTTTAGTATCTTGATTATTTTCATTATTACTCATGATTAATTCTAATAATTTACTAAATATTGCTCTCGAAGATGATGATTCTAATGATGAATTCAGCTTGTTTGCAATAGTAACTGTTCAAGAATAGCACTTGACTATTCAGAGACGAACGTCACAGTATCGTGGTTCTGTTTTAGGCCACACTACCGTCAACCACGTGATAGAATTGAAGGTCTTCAAAGGTTTTGTCGTGATAGAATTGAAGGTCTTCCGGTAGAAAATTACGATACATACTTTGTGCACAAAAGGGATGCTTGTGATATTCTCGATTTATCTTCCCTTTATAAGATAACAGCTGCATTGAGGATGTTTGCTTATGGGACATCTGCTGATTCTACAGACAATTATGTGTGGAATAGAGAAAGCACTACCATAGAAAGTCTTAAAAGGTTTTTCAAAGCAATTATTGGTGTGTTTTAGGGATACTCAGTACAGTTACCCAAGGAAAAGACAGCAGCACTACAAAAACAAGTAGTTTTTTAGGCTGAAGGAAGAATCTGATAGAAGCAAAGTGGTACATGACAAAACTGGTAGTCAAGGGATTTCAACAGAAGCCATGATAGACTATAGTGAGATATTTTCACTGTTTGTGAAGATATCTACCATCAAGGAAATATTAAGTATTATGGATACAGAAGACTTGCATTTGAAGCAGTTAGATGCCAATACAACATTTTTTCATGGATATTTGGATGAGAAAATATACATGCATCAGCTACAGAGTTACTCGGTTAAAGGGAAAGAGAAGATGGTCTGCAAAATGAAAAGAAGTCTGTATGGCTTAAAATAGGAACCCATGTAGTGGTACAAAATATTTGATAGCTTCATGATAGATACGAGATTTAATAAATGTCATGGAGATCATTATTGTTGTATTAAGCAGTTTGCCATTTCATATTTGTTACTCATGTTATATGTAGATGACATGCTAATTGCAAGTTCAAGCATTGATGAAATTTTCAATCTCAAGGCACAGTTATCTTAGGAGTTTTTCATGAAGAATTTGGAAACAACCAAATGAATTCTTGGCATTAGAATCAATAAGGATAGAAAGGGCAGAAAACTAAAGACTTCACAGTCAGAGTTTGTTAAAAATGTGCTACAACGGTTAAACATGCAATGTGCTAAGCCCGTTAACACACTTTTAGGATGTCATTTTAAACTTTCAAAAGAACATGGAGCTATCACATAAGAAGATAAGAGTTACATGGTCAAGTTATCGTACACGTCAACTGTAGGTAACCTGATGTACGCCATGATCTGCACCAGATCAGGATTTCCTTTGCAGTGGAAGTTGTGAGCAAATTTATGTTCAATTCAAGCAAGGAGCACTGAAAAACAGTAACGTGGATTATAAGTATAACATCCCGAATTTTGTAATGAAAATAAATAAATTAATCAATTAAAGGACTTAATTATGTAAATAAATAAATAAATAAATATATATATATATATATATATATATTGAATTTAGAAATAATGTCAGGATTTTGAAATCCTATTGATAAGATAAGATAAAATAGTTTTGGAGAAATTTTTTAATAAAAACAAACTATTAGGAGTTTTAATGTCTTTCTTAAGGCTTCTAATTTTTTTTGATACATGCAAAAGTGCACATCACAAGCACCACAGCAAATCAATAAGATCTAACAGCAAGCATCCACTTGGCAATTAGCTAACAAGTGACACAACCCTACCATCAAGCAATAAGCAGCATCTATTCTCACTTTCATTCTTAACAGAATTGAGGATGTTGTTGTGCTGAAAAGCCCAGAACCATCACAAACAAATCAAAAAGTAGCAAATTTTACGTGATTTGTCAATTTACCTACGTCCACAGATAGCAAATTTTAATATGTGGGAAAACGAATACAAATCACTCAATTCTCATAAATTCTCTTCTCAAACAAATTATAATCTAATCAAACTTGTACTAGTCGAGTTCAAAATTAATTAAATAACTGCAAATCCACATTCTTCAAAACTCTTCAAATTTAGTAGCCACGATAGACTAAAAGTCTATACTAATTCAAATTGGATTTGAGCAAAAATTATCAACAATCTCCACCTTGGAGAGAATCCATCTTCCAAATAAATCAACATACCAAATATGCCACAAAATGAACTAAAAGTGCTCAAATTTCTGAATCAAACAAATCAACAGATAAAATCTGCATCCAAATGTGCTTCATGACGCTAAATTTACCTGGGGTGACCAAACTTCAAATCAGATATATTGGCAAATTAATGTTGTCATCAGATGCGTCCTAAGACGCCACACACCCATAGGTGTTCAATACTTTGACAAATTGGTCAAGTTCAAACAATGTTGGGACTTGACCTTACTCTTATCAGACTTTTTACAAATTGTGTTAGCATCATTTTTAAAAGTATGCCCATGCAGAAAATAAAAATTACCACAGATAGTACCTTTCAAAATCTCACGATCCCCAGCATTACTTTGAGAACTCCACCATTCATACTGATTTTGAACCCTTTCAAGTTTAGAATTCCAAGTGAGATAAGATTCTTCTTCAAGTTTGGTACATACCGAACTTTTAAAATAACCTTGATAGTTCCATCATACTACTTCAAACGGATACTTTATATCCCTCGAATCTTACAGGCATTATCGTTGTCTATAAGTACTACTCCACCATCTATCTTTGTGAAGTCAGAAAACCAATCCCGATTAGGACACATGTGATAGGAACATCCAGAATCTAAAATTCATTCATTAGAATGGCAGACAAATGGTGAATTCGTCAAGATAACATCAGAATCTTCATCCTCGCTGACAGTAGTGGCTGTGGAAGATATGTCTTTCTTCTGTTCATTCAGTTTTGGACAATACTTCTTCCATGCCCCGAATTGTGGCAATAGGCACATTCATTTTTGGCAATTCTCCTCGATCCAGATAAATCACTACCTGATTTTGACCAAGAATTTTTTTTCTTTTCAGATTGCTTTGAACCAGATCTTACTGACAAAGTTTCATTGGATGTATCATAGTTGACTTGCTTGTCCTTCCGGCGGTACTCGTTGTTTATCAAAACACTGAATACATCACTAAAATGGATATTTTTCTTCCTGTACAAAAGTGTGGTAATTAGATGTTCATATGAAACAGGTAATGAATTTAACAATAACAAAGCTTTATCTTTATCTTGAATCTCGAGATCTAAGTTCTGCAAATCAGTAAGAATCTTATTATAATTATTCAAATATTCGAACATATAAGTACCTTCTTGAAATTAAAATCGAAAGAACATTTTTTTCAAATAGAGACGGCTCTCTATACTTTTCGATAAGTATTTTTTCTCTAATTTCTTTCAAAGAACTTTTGCCTTCGATTGTTTCATTACAAAATATTTTTTATCTTTAACAAGACATAAACGGATTGTACTACAAGCTTCTCGATTTAACTTGTCTCATTCTCTATCTGACATATTGTTTGGCTTAACTTCCAAGGTGAAATCCAACTCATATTGAATCAAAACTTCCATTACCTCGCATTGCCACATATCAAAGTTGTTGATTCCATTGAATGTTTTAACTTCAAATTTTGTGTTAAACACTATAGTTCTACGCAGATAATTACTCGAACCCTCTAATTTTTTTTCTTCAGCAAATTCGATTATCAGAATAGTTGAACTCCACTACAAACAATATTCCGCGCTTGAATAAAATTAAAAATAATTTTTTTATGACAAAATTAAATTTTTTTTAATAAAAAAATTTAAACTGCTTAAAACTGATATTATAATTAAAATTGGAACTATCAAAACAGTAAAAACTTTTTTTTTACCTGAAAAAAATCACACAAAAAAAACTAATATGCTATTGTTGAAAATACTAAACAAAAAAATTAGCAAAATAAAATTGGACCAAACAAGAGCAGCGGCACATTGAGCGGAGCAGACAAATCAATCGGTAATCAACGTACCAATTCTTCGACAGTTGCTTAAGGACGTGTTTGGCTAATAAAAAATATTACAAAAACTTAAACAGCGGTTGAGAGGGCATTAAAACTCCGTTTTTGACGTATAATTCTTCGTCTCGACGAGACAAAGCTTTTAATATATTCAAAAGTAATTTTTGATTACTTCAAATTCCGAGCAGAGAACAAAAAATAAATTTAATCGAAACTCTGATACCACTTGTTGTGCAGAAAAACTCAGAATAATCACAAACAAACTAAAAAAAAACAAATTTTACGTAATTCAAGAATTTTCCTACGTCCATGGGTAACAAATTTCAATAGGTGGACAAACGAATACAAATCACTCAACTCTCACAAATTCTCCTCCCAAACAAATTTAATAAAAATAATCTGAGACTATATTCATATTTATAGGAGAGAAAAGAGATATAATATAATCAAACTTGTGGGAGTCGTGTTCAAAACTAATTAAACAACTGTAAAATTATATTTTTCAGAACTCTTTAAATTTAGTAGTTATGATAAATTAGAAATCTATACCAACTCAAATTGAATTTGAGCCAAAATTCCAAGCAGTTGTAACATCGTAAGCCATCAAGTTCTTACCAAAGCAGCATGCCGCAGGCAATCCAAGAGCAAAGTTGATACAAGCAGGCAGTCCAAAAGCAGACATTTCAAGCAATCCAATCAGCAACCCCAAGCAGCTAAGCCAACCCAAAAAGCCTCAACAGTAGAACCAACAAGCTCACATCTGAGCAAAACCAGCAGAGTAAACCCATCCATCAAGCTAAATCAGAAAACAACTAAATCAGAAATATGCTTAGCAAACCAATCAAGCAGCATCTAAATCATCAACAATAGAAACAGCAAAGCCATCGAACAAACAGCCCCAATCATCTTATTAGCAATCCCAGCAAAGCAACATCTGAAGCATCAGAAAACCGCTAAATCAAAAATATGCTTAGCAAACCAATCAGGCAACATCTAAAGCATCAACGGTAGAAACAGCAAAGCCATCAAACAAGCAGCCCCAAATCATCTTAGCAATCCCAGCAGAGCAACATGACCAGCTCAACATCTTCTTGCCCGCATTACCTCTACTTCCATCAGCCCATTGAGGGACTCTGGTACACCATCCCTCCATAACTGACTGTTAGAATCTGTGAATTTCATTGGCTATTGAAATTCAGATTTCAATAGCTGAATCAATTACAATTGAATTGGCCATTCAATT
>JAOTRH010474607.1:0-26316 GCA_034768845.1 Heliamphora exappendiculata | reverse complement strand
CCATGGCCCGGGTTGGGGGTATGGGGTAGGGGGTATGGGGTATGGGGTGTGCATTCTCCACTTTGCGATTTTAGAGTTTATTTTTTAAAACATATTTTTATTATTAAATTCGTTTATTAAATAGAATTTGTTAATTTTATTATTCATAAAAAGAATAAAATTAATTCAATATATGTGATTATGTGATTGAAGTGGTTTATTTTATTGTTTTGTTCTCAAAATTATTATTACTATTTATTTTTTTATATAAAAATATTATTCAATCGTATAGTTATTGAGATTAAATAAATTAAAATATTTTTACAAATAATAAATATAATAAATTTTATATAGTGAACGAATTAAATTATAAAAATATATTTAAAAATAAAACTTAAAACACAGCACAGCACAGCACGAATACTGTGCAGCCATGCAGAGCACTACCTCCGGTTCCTGCCTGGGGAGAGTTATCACTTACCTATATTTGATTTGACTTTTTTTCAAGAAAAATCAAGTAGTTTTTCTCTTTTTTGTTTTTTTTGTTTTTTTACATTTTAATTAATATTTTTTATTTTTTTTAATGTCGTGATTAATAACCTTTTTTAGGTAAAAATATTTTTAAAAAATAAATAAAATAATTTTCAAGCTAAACCCAGAAAAACAAACTAAGAAATTTATCCAAAATTTAAAATGGTTAATTTAAATTCAATTGTGTATGGTGTGTGTCATATTTCTAGTAAATTTAAATAATTTATTTTAAATTCTAAATAAAATTTTAAATTTAATTTCTCAATTTGTAAAATTACTTTTGTGAAATTCTTGGTGGTATTATAAGGAGCGGCCCTAATCTATACAGCGACATGAGAGAAGTTTGTACCAGGTGATTTTAAAAAATAATTAAGTTAACATTTTAACTATTTATTTGAATAATTAAAAAAATACAAAAAAATTAAATAAATAAGGTTATCTCTTAAAATTATCTTTTTGAATTTTTTCAAAACTGAAAAATTTTGGAGAGAGAAAAATCACTCAAATTCTCTTATTTTGTAATATGAATACTAAAGTACAAAAATAAATACATGCGGTTCGAAATTATTAAAATTAATAACTTATTAATTATAATTTATAATAAAAATTATGAGTGGTTAGTAAAGATAGTAACTTATAATTAAAATATAAAAAAAATAATTAATACTTGTAGTAGAAGTTGTAGGCGTTTGAAAAAAATTATAACTTATAACTAAAATTAATAATAGAAAACTAAAAGCTACTAGTAATAATTTTGTCAAATACCACCCTCCTAAGTATGACTACCGTATAGGAAGAGACTTCTTTTCAATCCCATTTGAAAATGAACTGATCTAGTTTTGATGTTTTAGATAAAAAAAAGTGAACCCATTTTGATAATCTGAATAATTCGTTTTATTATTTTTCATTTATGTATTATTTTTGTAAAAAATTTAATTAATTAGATTTCATTAAATACATTCACAAGTTAGTGTTAACAAAATAAATGATACACGACTGATTCAAATAATTAAGATGAATTCATTTTAAATTAAAAAAAACACTGACTGAATCGGTCCAGTCGCTAATAAAATGGGAGAGAAGCTCAATCCTACTTTATAATAGGGTAGTAAACTTATATAAGACACTTTTATTTTTTCTCTTATTTAAATTAACACTCTTTTTTTAAAAACAATGACATACAAAATTATTGATTGAATTTTTATAATCATATTTTTATTGTCTCTTTTAATGCATTGCTACATCACTTTTTTTTTTTGTGACATGATTAATTTAACATAAAATTTGAAGAATTTTAATTTTAAAAAATTTCTTTCCCCCTAAGAGATTTTTTAGTGGTATTGTCATTAATAATTTACAAACAATGCATATATTTTTTTACAAAATAAATATAATTTACTACAACAGTAAAAAAAAAAAAAAGAAGTAAGATTGTACATCATTTAATAAACGAAAAATTAGTTAACAGTCTAATTTATAGACCATTTACTATTTTTCATTCAATATAATATTTCTTAACTTGTAAAATTCATTCTCAAACAAATTTTAACATGCAAAGTTCTCTATTGATGCGTGTATGAGTTTTTTGGATAAAAATACACTCTGTACAGATAAATTTATCTGTCTTATTATAAGTACGTATAAAGATCACCTATTAATTTATCTGTTTTATAGGAAGCATAAGTATAAAAAATATAGATAAATTTATCTGAACCTTTTAAAACATATATAAAGAATACAAATAAATTTATCTATCTTATTAAAAGCATGTGTAAAGTGTTATATCTGAATAGATAAATTTTATCTGTCTTATTATAAGCGTGTAAAAATATCACAGATAAATTTATCTGTACTTTTTAAAAACATGCATAAAGAATACAGATAAATTTATTTATCTTTTATTGAAAGCACGTGTGAAGAATATATAAATAAATTTATCTGTTTGATTGAAAGCACGTATAAAAATATAAATAAATTTATCTATTTGTATTATTTGTGTTGATATGTAAATAAATAAATTTATCTATTTGTTGGGTATTTTTGAAAGAAATCACGCAGTTGGATCTTATGCGTTAAAATTTTTGTTATGAATCTTGCGCCTTAAAACTTATTTTTTTGAACTTTTGGCTGAAATTCACTTTAATAAAAGCTTTTTTTTTGTGAAGTGAATAACTAATTTATTTTATAGAAAATTAGTTTTAGGTCCTTAAAGTAATAGCGTTTTTATTTTTCATCAACTAACAAAATTGTTAACGCGCAAGGTCTAATTTTACCACGCGAGATCCAATTGAACCTAAAACAGATAAATTTATCTATATTTTATACATATTTTAAAAAGACACACAGGTAAATTTATCTGTCTTGCATAAATAAGTATACAGATAAATTTATCTATGTGTTTTATGCGTGCTTTGAAAAGGCACAATATTTTTTATACAAATAAATTTATCTGTCTGCTTATGTATACAAGACAGATAAATTTATCTGTGTTAAGAACACAGATAAATTTATCTGTTTTGTATAAAATAAGACAATCGATAAATTTATTTGTATGCATTATATATAAATTTATCTGTTTGTGTTAAATTTATCTGTGTATTGGTGATTGGATCTCGTGCGTTAAAAATTTTGTTGATCGACCTTACGCATTAAAATTTATTTTTTTAAACATTTCGCTAAAAGCCTCTTTATTTTATGAGTTTTCCTAATACAAATTATATTTAAGACTCATGCCTAAAAGTATATATCATAAGAGGCCTTACAAATTTATGGATCTTATTTGATAAATTTGGACAAGTATATTTTTAAAATATAATTTTTATAAAAAATATATTTATATAATAAAAGTTATGATATTTTTAAAAATTATAAAAAAAATACGTAAAAAGCAAAAAGACAAAGCCTTTACCTTCAAAAAAAGAGAGACTTTTTAACTTTTTAAATTTCAAGCAAAAAGACAAAAAAAATTAATTTTAAGCCAATTTAAAACTGATTTCCAAACAAAGCCCATATATCATAAAGAGTTTCAAAAATTTACAAGCCTTACTAAATTTGGAGGCTTTAGTAGGCGATTGTCTCGTTCGCCTATAATATGACCACTCTTACTTTATCATTATATATTGCCAAAGGTGGCAATTTCTATTATGGCCTTGTTTGGCTTCAACTTAACGTTGTGCTTAATTTATTCCTTTTTTTCTTACAGTCATATAAAGGTAGCTCTCAAATCACATTTTTCTCAACATAGTGGCTTAACTCACTTTTTAATCAAATGATTTTTGTTTTTCTAATAGAATCTAAAGTTTAAAAAAATTTAAAAATTTAAATTTAAACTAAGCATTCGTTTGGTAACTTGACTTTAAATCATACTTTTTATTTTTAGTCAATTTAAACCAAATAACCAAAAAATTTATTTGACGAATTTTAGGGCTAACTTGAAGTCTAAAAACTTTTTTTGGCATAACTAGACTTTAATTCAAAAGAGAATAAGATAATAAACTAACAAGTTTTATGTCAAAAGAAAGTTATAACTTTTGTTATTTTTATATAATTTTATATTTAATATATATTTTATTTGATAAATCTCGACGAATAGATTATAAAAATATAATTTTTATACAAAAAATGGACATATATAATAAAAATTAAGACATTTTTAAAAATATATACAAGTATCTTAATTAGGCTAATAAGAAAAAGAAAAAAAAGTTAAAAGTCAATAAACAAAAAAATGAGAATTGTTGAGGTTGCAATAGAAGAAAATATGTGTTTTGAGCTTTAAATCAAAAGACTATGCAAACTTTTTAGTTGGGAGCCAAACGAAGCCTATGTTATGAAACAAAGCCTCAGCTACATGTTTGCTAGCTTGTGAATTGTGGGAAGTAAATCTATAGATACTTTAGAATAATAAGAAAAATGCTCCAAAGAACAAAGAGAACCACTAATAGGAGATCAAGATATCTTGATTTTTTAAGTTCAACACAAGCCATTCCTTTGGAGGTTCTATATGTCTAGGCTTAAAAAATTTATTGGTAGTCCTATTAGTGACTTGAAAATTGGATCTCACTTTTCATAGCATTGAGGGGTTGTGGGAAAGGGAATTGAACCTTGGCTTCTACTTTCTTTTTCTTTTCCTTTTTCTTTAGGTAAGTTGGAGTGGGCAGCAGTAGTGTTTGGCATTGTTAAAATTAGTAATTTGTAGCAGAAGTTATGAGTTTAGTAAAAATTGTATGTTGTAATTGAAATAAAAAATAATAATTATAACTGTTAGATCAAGCGCTTACTATTTCACTAAAATCCGTATGTAGTGGTGAAAGCATAACTTTATTTCTTTAAAGGGTCCAGCTCCAAGCATCACAAGTCGACTGTGACTCAGCCTTTATCTGTGGCCTCCACCACGACAGAATGTTAGCCCAAACCTTGGCCAACAATCCCCCCAGCACCTGCTCGCAAAACCCACAAGCAGCATGCCTTACTCTGGGGAATCGAACTTGAGATCTTGCTTTGATACCAATTGTTGGATCATGCACTTATCATCTCACCAAAAGCCGTAGGTAGTGGTGAAAGTACAACTTTATTTCCTTAAAGGGTTCAACGCCAAGCACCACAAGTCGACTGTAACTTGGCCTTTACCCGAACCTTCACCACGACAGGATGCTGGCCCAAACCCTAGCCAACAATAACTTGTAGTAGAAATTGTGAGAATTTGAAAAAAATTATAACTTATAATTAAAATTGATAGTAAAAAACGAAAAGATACTACCTGTGACTTTGCAAAACACTCTCATTGGCGGCTCTAGAATTTTTTATTGGAGTAAACATTTAAAAACTTAAACTTTACAAATTGTAAAAAAAATCACACTATTAATATATATTGTCTATTTTCGTTAAATATATTTATTTAAACTCTTTAAATTACCAAAATAATTGTTCTCATCTTTAATCTTTTATCTTGTCAATCGAGAAATTGTTCTTAATTAACTGCAATACTATTATTATTAAATATGTTTCTAGAAAAATGCACTATTTTGATTGAGTAGTGATTGATTAGAATATAGGAAGTATATGAACGAGGAAGGTATTTGGATCCAGCTGTTGGAATCAATGGATTGTAAGATAAGTGATTTGAGCTCTTTTTATAGGTCAAGCTTTGGACTTAAAAATCTCTTTTAACACTTTTTAAGATTTCATTTCATATGTTTTGAACTTGTTAATAAATAATGATTTAAATTATTTATTATGGGTGTTTGGGAATGTTACTGTTAGTAGTTTTTAATTTTCTGTTCTTAATTTTAATTATAAATTTTTTAAAATACTCATAACTTCTGCTACAATTTATAATTATTATTTTTTTTATTTCAACTACAAGTTACAATCTTTACCAACCATTATCCAAATTATAATTTATAAGTTACTAACAATAGTTTGATCAAACACCACCATTATACAAAATTCGTTAAAAAAGTTACTTATGTAAAAATTTAGTTTGGTCAGAAATTAATCGATACATAATAAATTACACTTTATTTTATGAAACGAACATTTTTAGTTTAAAATAAACAGTTTAAGTTTACGTCATAAAATGTGATTTATTTATGTATCTATTAATATCTAATCAAGCTAATTTTTTTTTTGTATAAATAATTTTCAATCATAGTCTTATAATATGAATAATATAGATTACTATTGTGAAATCACTCGAGACCTACACGAAAAAAAAAAAAAAAAAAGAGATCTTGAGGGGTCTATTATTAGAAGGCATTGGAAGTAACTTGACCCCTTCAGAGTAACTTTTACCCATTTTTTCGGGTGTTTGGTAAAGCTTTTCAAATTAGTTTTTATCTTTTATTATTAATTTTAGCAATAAATTTTAATATTTTTTAAATATTTATAACTTTTATTATGATTTATAATTATTTTTTTTATTTCAGTTACAAGTTAATATATTTATCAAATACTTACAACTTCTATTACAAATTATAATTTATAAATTATTAATTTTAAAAATGTCAAATATCTACT
The DNA here is from genome assembly GCA_034768845.1 of Heliamphora exappendiculata. NCBI lineage: Eukaryota > Viridiplantae > Streptophyta > Magnoliopsida > Ericales > Sarraceniaceae > Heliamphora > Heliamphora exappendiculata. Next base: position 19,788 of record JAOTRH010474607.1, on the reverse strand, counting down.
TTATTGTGAAGTATCTTGAGACACAACATGGTACCTTCATTGGCACCACCAAAAGTGCATTTTTTTTAAAATAAAATAAATATATAGGTGCCATTTAGATCATCCAATACAACTTTTGGAAGCACATATAAATGGTATATCTGCAGATGGAATCTGATATTTACAGTACTACCCTGGATGGTTGGGAAGGGCTTGGGGACCATAGGAACAAAAAAGGTAACCTTTTAGGAAGGATCCAAGTAATGGGAAGATGGGTGAAGAAAGGTAAAGATGATCCACTATCCTCACCACCACCAATTGGGAAGATAAGTGAACAAGTACAAAGCTGAATTATGAGAATGGGAATAAATTAATACTGATTTTCTTTTTGGTTTTTTAAATGGTTCAAGTTAAATAAGATATTTGGTTTAACTGAAATTATGGACTTAAATTTTGTTTATTTTTTAGAATGAATTGGATACATTTGTAAAAAAATAAGAATAAATTACCATAAAAAACTTTTTAAAAAAAACTATAATGTTATGGTAAGTAAGAGAAAAGTTAAAAAAAAGTGAATAGCTTGGAGAGAAAATGTTAGTGATTAGAACGCGATCACTAATTCTGTCCAAAATCAATTACGATCACACAAACACGGAATAATAAACGAAGAAGAGAGAAAGAGACAATCCAAGTACAAATACAATATTTACGTAGTTCGACAATCTGTGTCTACGTTCAGGGAATCACGCACTTCACTATTATAATTGAAAGTTACAAGGAAATAAGAGTTCTAGGGAGATGAATACAAAATATCAGAAGAAAAAATAATACAACTATTCGACTGTTGCAACCCTAGCAGCCTATTATAGGCGACCCTCGCATAGATCACTCGAGCGGTCTATTGGGCAGTCAAAACATACTCTCAGTATCTCACTTGCAACACCACCGCTTGAGTGGTCAACCCAATTTTTTGATTTTTCTTCACTCAACTCAACAATTCTCCCATTTGAAGTAAAACCACTCAAAGTCTTGAGACATCCCATTAAACTCACCAATACCTTAAAACCACCAAAACAAACACTCAAATCTGTGTGACCCATCTCCTGTCTTTTAACCCTGAAGACCAACTGAAGTCGAGCACAACTTCAGTTTGTCAATGTTGACTTCTTTTGTCAATGTTGACTTCTTTTGTCAACATATCAGCTAGATTCTTGGCCCCGCTAATCTTCTCAAGATTTAACGAACTACTGTCCAGTAACGAACGAATGAAGTGATACCGCAACTGTATGTGCTTTGTTTTGGAGTAGAATGCTGGATTTTTTGCAAGAAATATGGCACTTTGACTATCACTGAAGTGCAATCCTCTATCAACCTTCTTATCTAACTCATCTATGAGACCCTGTAACCACACCATTGCCTTTTCAACATTTTTCACAGCAATATACTCTGCCTTTATTGTAGAAAGAGCCACGACCTTCTGTAACTTTGGGACCCAACTCAATGCTGTGCCACCTAGGTTGTAGACAAACACGGTGGTGCTCTTTCTACTGTCAATATCGTCGGCTAAATCGGCATTTACATAGCCCTACAGCTTCAGCCCTATCCTCATGAAACACAATGACGTATTTGTAGTCCCCTTCAAATATCTCAAAATTCATTTGATAGCATCCCAATGCTACTTTCCTGTATTGCTCATATATCTGTTGATTACTCCCACTTCATATGTGGTATCTGTCTGGTACAGACCATAGCATAAATTAGGATACCAATAGCTGATACATATGGGACCTTACCCATATGCTCCAGCTCATGTTCTGTCTTCAAAGACTAATCCTTAGTTAGCTTGAAATGGCTAACTAAAGGCGTACTGACAAGTTTTTCGCTATCCATGTTGAACCTGCTCAGCACTTTCACATACTCTGCCTGGGATAGTCTCACGGTCCCTTCAATTTTGTCTCTGACTATTCTCATCCCAAAGATTTTCTTGGTAGCTCCCAAATTCTTTATAGCAAATTATTTTGACAACTGCTTTTTCAGTTTGTTGATCTCCTTGATGCACGGTCCAGTAACGAGCATATCATCCATGTACAGCAACAGGATGATATAGGAACTGTCAAAACTCTTGACATAACAACAATGATCTGACTCTAGCCTTGTAAACCCGGTACTCTGCATGAAGATGTTAAACTTCATGTACCACTGCCTTGGAGCTTATTTAAGACCATATAAGTTCTTCTTTAATTTGCAGACCATGTCTTCCTTGCCTTTCACTATAAATCTCTCAGGCTGACGTATGTATATGTCTTCTTCCAACTCACTGTGAAGAAATGCAGTATTAACAACAAACTGCTCTAGAAACAGATCGTATGCAGTAATAATTCTCAGCACTGTTCTGATTGTTGTCAACTTCACAACCGAAGAGAAGATTTCAGTGAAGTCAACTCATTCCTTCTGTTGAAATCCCATGACAACTAACCTTGTCTTGTAGCGCCTGCTGCCATCATATTCTTCCTTCACTATATAGACCCACTTGTTGTGCAGTGCCTTCTTGTCAGCTGGCAATCTTATCAGCTACTATGTCTGGTTTGTTAGCAAAGGAATTCATCTCATCTTTTATTACTAACTCCCACTTCATCGAACACTCGGTCTGCAAGGCTTCTACATAACTCTCTGACTCATCACTGTCAGTGAGCAGTATGTAGAACATGGATGGTGAAAACCATTGTGGCGGTCTGATGCTCTTGGAAAACCTCATAACTGTTGTTACTGGTGTACTGTGTTCCATTTGTGAGTTCACATTGTCCTTATTTTTCTCATTTCCGTTCTGTTTGACTCCCTTAAAAATCTCATCCAAGTTAATGAACTCAAATTTTTTCGTCTCTTGCAATGCACTGTCTGTCTCAGCCTTTGACTTGTTCTTGTACAGTACTTGTTCATTAAACACCACATTCCTGTTTTTGATGATCTTTTGATTTTTGTTATCCAAAAATTGGTAGCCAAACTCTTCATCACCGTATCCAATAAAATAATAGATTTTGAACTTTGGTTGCAATTTACTTCTAGCATCAGAATCAATATGAGCATATGACGTGCAACCAAAGATTTTTAGAAAAGATAAATTCACCTCTTTCTACTCTATACCTCCTCTAAAATTCTGAAACCCAACAGCATTGACGGTTTCCAATTCAGAAGATAAGCTGATGCGTTCACTGCATCTGCCCAAAAGCACCCGAGTTGCTCAAAATGCAGTCTCATGCTTCTAACTCTCTCATTTAGTGTCATGTTCATCCACTTAACCATGCCATTATGCTGTGGCGTCCCTGGAATTGTCTTCTCTAACCTAATTCCACTGGTTGCGCAAAACTCCCTGAATTTTCCATCTATGTATTCACCTCCATTGTCTGACCTCAGATACTTCACTTTCAACCCAGTTTCAGTCTCCACCAATGCTTTTCACTTCTTGAAACCTCAAACACATCATATTTATTTATCAGAAAATAAACTCATACGTTTCTGCTGGAGTCATCTATAAACGTTACATAGTACCGTGAGCCTCCAAAAGATGCAACTAGGAAAGGTCCCGACAGATCTGTGAGTACTAACTCTAGCCTGTTTAGTTTTGGTGTTCTGCCACCTTTCAGAAAACTGACCTTCCTCTACTTTTCGAAGATGTAGCCCTCACATAAATCAAACTCCACACACTTCAAACCCGGCAACTTACCCTTTGAGTGTAGAATCTTCAACCCCTTTTCGCTCATATGCCCTGGCCTCTGATGCCACAAACTTGTGTCTCAACCACTGTCTGCCAGTGCCATTGTATCTCTTGTACTTATGGTCATCTACAGGGTACCCGTCTTCGTTCCTTGAGCCACTACTATAGCTTTTTTGGTGACTTTCTACCTGCTACCAACAAAGATCACTGAATGACCCATAGCATCTAACTGCCAAATAGAAATCAATTTCTCATCAATTTAGGTACATGTCGTACCTTGTGTATCTTTCATACTAAACTATTTGAAACTTTAATTCTGACATCGCATGTACCTACAATGTCTAATGCCTTCCCGTCTGCTAAATATACTTTGTCGAAGTCACCGGCAACATAATTTTTCATGATCTCTCGGTGAGCCGTAGTATGAAAGGAGGCTCCTGAATCTAGTACCTAAGAATCAATAGAATTGTTCACTAATAAGAGCAAAACATCCTGGACGTTTTCTATCACAACATTGGTTGACTCATCGTCGCCTTCTTCTTCTGCTCCCTATAGTTCTTCTTGATGTGGCCAATCTTACCACAACCCCAGCATTTAGGCTACCGTCCCGACCTAAACTTGCTTCTGCCTCTTCTGGACTTAGACCTGCCCTTGTTCTAATTCTTATCATTACCTCTGCCCCGTGCTTCAACATTCAAAGATGTACTGACATTTAACCCCGAATTTGATACCTCACATGAATCCCTTCTACGAACTTCTTCGCTCAAAATTAAGCCCCTGACATCGTCATACTTCAGTTTATTCTTACTAGCAAAGCTACTCACTGCCGTTCTCATACCCTTCCAACTATTTGGCAGTGAAACCAACACAATCAAGTCCATGATTTCATCGTCAAAATTAATATCTACTGAAGACAACTGATGTGTAATGGCATTAAATTCATTTAGATGTTGTGCAATGAGTGTACCTTCAGCCATCTTAAGATTGAATAGTTTATTCATAAGATGTACCTTATTATTTGTTGATGGCATTTCGTACATACTTGACAGTGCCGCCATCATATCTGTTGTAGTCTTCTTATTGATCACGTTGTGCGCCACTAACCGGAACAACGTTAATCACATAACTATCAGCACCTGCCTGTCAAGCAACGCCCAATCCTCATCCTTCATGCCTTTTGATTTGGGTCCTAAGAGAGGCAAGTGTAGCTTCTTCCCATACAAATAGTCTTCTATCTACATCCTCTAATATTCAAAGTTCGAACCGTCAAACTTCTCAATTCCTATCGTTCTTCCTTCTTCTGCCATGTGTATTTGTCAACCTCATAACCCGGAGTTCTGATACCACTTGTTGGGGATTAGAACGCGATCACTAATCTCGCCCAAGATCAATCACGAATACACAAACACAGAATAATAAACGAAGAAGAGAGAAAGAGACAATCCAAGCACAAACACAAGTTTTAGGTGATTTAGCAATATGTGCCTACGTCCACGGGATCACACACTTCACTATTATGATTGAATGTTACAAGGAAAGAAGAGTTCTTCGGAGAGAAATATAAAATATTAGAAGAAAAAATAACATAACTATTCGATTGCTGCACCCTAGCAGCCTATAACAGGTGACCCTCGCATAGACTGCTTAAGCGGTCTATCGGGCGGTCAAAACATGCTCTCGGTATCCCATCTGCAGACACCACCGCTCGAGCGGTGAAAAGATCGCTCGAGCGGTCAACCCAATTTCTTGGTTTTTCTTCACTCAACTCAACAGAAAGTTTGTTAAGTTTTATAGTTTTTTTATAGTTCTAACAATTTCTTAGATAAAACACAACCAACTTAATTTTTTTTATTTGAGTTGTAGTTAGGAGTTTTAAATAGTTTTGATAGCGTCCTCTTGATAAAAGAATTCAGTTCTAGAAGTTTGGAATATGATATTTTGTGTTATTGTTGTTACACATTATTGTAGTAGTTTCATCGCTCGAGGAGTAGTCAGTTCAACACTTAAGTGGTAAAGTTGCTATCAAATTTCATTTTGATTTCATCCTAGACGCTTTGACAAGAAGTTTTTTCCTTTTTCACATCTTAGGATCCTAATTATATAAAAAGATAATCTTAAGGTACTTAAAATTTAGTGTTTTTGTAATCAAGCGAAAGAACAATATACATGGATTCAAAAAGTTCAACTTAAGCAGTTTGAATTATGAATTCACTTGGAGTACGTAAATTAATTTTTCAGTATAAAAATTGCATACCTCTTTCTTGTGTAGATTATATTATTCTTGATGATTGCAAATCTAAGATTTATCATGACTAAAATTAACTCACACCTATTAGGGCACGTTTTTTCAAGTTTCAACATGTGAGTTGTGACCAAATTTTCAACCATGGACCACAATTTCATGAAAGTTCTTAGAATTGAACTAAAAGGTCACAAGAAGTCGTATAGGTTATCACAGGTGGGCTGGTGAGTGATGTCAATTCAAAAGAAAGAGAGCACACCCTCACACCATAAAGTGTCCAGTTGATATGAACTCTTTTCCCAAGCAATATAATGCTACATAATTATGCACATTACCCATGTGCCCCCAAGAAAGGATATTTTATCATATTATAGTAGTAGTGACAAGTTGGAGATATAAATATATATATATATTTATATATATATACACATATATATATAATGAGCACATTTTGATTACATTTTGAAATTCCATAGTGTTTTTTGAGTTTCATAAATGTCCAAAATAAAGATACAATTTTATTTATTGAATCATTTCTTACAGTTAGGGTAAAATAGGTAAAAAAATATTAAATAACTAGCTCACATCATTTGATTTCTGTATTTTTTTATATTATTAATTTTACACACTACCCACTCAATTACTTCTACTATATATATAGACAAGTATATGTATATTACACGAAAGAAAAGAGAGGAGGGGACCTTGTTGTGAGTTCGGTCACAGAGTGCTGCGTGTTGAATTTATATTTTAATTAAAATTGTTTATTATTTTAAGTTAGCCGTGCAGGTAATTCTTACAAAAAAAATCAGGTCAATTAAAAGTTATTATTCATATAATTGAATCATATTTATTTTTAAATAAAATAATTAATTTATTAAATTTTGATAATAAAATGTAAGATAAATGTGTACCGATCATATGACTACTAAACCTTTTACTATGTCATTATTCATAATAATTTTTTTAAAAATTTATTATTATTATAATTAATTTATAATTAAATTACTATTAAAATCGGATTTAATAATCTTATTTTTGGCAAACTTTTGGTCAAAATAAATGTGAAACCCATCCGGCTTTAGAGTTGAGTCTAGAGTGCTACGCATTCTTCTCTGCGAGGAGACGAACGATGTATATTTATTTGCTCAAATTTGATAAGAGGTGAATGAAAAATCGATATTCAAAATTATCGCTTGAACATGAATTTTATTGGGTTTAATAGAAGTGTATAATTCTAATCCCACATTAAAAGTTTTTGATGAACTAAGTGGACATATATAGGTTAGAGTTGGACTATGAGAAGGATCCTTTAAGAGTACCCAGTTTTGTGGACGGCAGAGAACCTACCTAACGGTGCGTCTGACCCATTTCACACACACGTGCCGCCACCGTCTGTCTAGCCCGGTCAGGCTCGGGTCCTGATTGGAGCCGGGTCAAGCTCAGTTACTATTAACCCAACAGGTAAGAAGTCCAATGGTCAAATTCCAAAATGAAGCGCTCGCAGAGCAGTCGAGCGCCCATCGCAGAAACCAGACCAGAATAGGGTGCCCACGAGACGCTCGCAGAGCGCTCGAGCGCCCCCTATTCCAGTGTTGAGTGCTCAAGCGCTAAAGGTTTTTCCTGAACTCCAATATAGGGCGCTCAAGCGCTAAAGGCCCTTCATTGAGCACTAACGACGAAAAGTTGCACCAGTTCTGAATAGGTGCAATGACTATTTCAAACAGTCGCCTCTGAGTCTATCTATAACCATCAATCTGCATGATATTTGTCATCCTATATCCTTTCTATCATAGCATTTACTGTGTGTGCAGAGTTTAAGAGTCGGAGAGTACAAACACTGAACGGTTCGTCGTACTCGAAGATTATAGTGCTTTTTTTCCGGGTGTATCGTTATATCCTGTGAGATTAACATCCGTGAATCTCATTAGCACCACTATGAGAGACGAATCTATCGTAAGAAAATAACGTTCAACGCTGGTCTTGATCATTTCTTTTATTTTGATTTTCACGACTGTTTGTAAGAATTTATTTTTAGTTTTTTGTTTTTAGTTTATATTTTTTTGTTTGTTTTAACAGTACAGTATTGATATTTATATTTATATTTTCAATTATTTTTGCCCAACAATTACATTCAAGGTATTTTTAAGTAAAATAATCATTAATTACTATTAGTTCTAAGTTACTTTTGAATGGACTAGCTGGGAAATTAGAGGGAAAGGAAGAAGTTCAATTTTAAGTTGCATTTTACTGTTCGTAGTTTTTAATTTCTTGTTATTAATTTTATTTATAAGTTATAATTTTTTTTCAAATTTACACAATTTCTGCTACAAGTTATAACTATTTTTACTTAAATTTTAACTACAAATTATAATTTTTACCAAACACTTACAATTTTTACTATAAATTTCAATCTATAATCTACTAGTTTCAATATACCAAACACTACCATAGTAGTTTACATCAGTGACATCTTGAAAAATTCTTGCAAATAAGCAAATATTCAATACTTTTGAAGCAAGTTTAGGTAGTACTCTAACTTTATAATTATTGATATATTTAGTGGGATTTATCACTTTTTTATTATTATTTTATTCAATATATAAAGATGTGTCATTTAATAATTTAAATGTAATATTGTTCAAAGAATTTTGAATAATTATTCTTTGCAAATGCACTCATAAATGATAATTATGACAGTACCATTTGCATGAGCCTAGCAAAGTGGTGTTGAATGGGTTCAATTGATCCACTTTTAAAATTTCATAAAAATAATTTAAGTATAGTTATGTAAAAATTTTGACCATTTAAGATATTAATATTAGTAAAATATTAAAAATAATACAAGATGGGTCAACATTTGAAAAAAACAAAAGTTGTAGAGAATTTTTGTTAGTAGTGAAATATTTCCTTGCTTCGGAAAAAAAGTTAAACTAATAGCATGTTTGGATCGCCGAATTTGGAAGGATTCGAATAGGATTAAGAAACATGGGAGGTTCACGAATTATATTCTTTTTCATGGAATAACTAATTTCACATTTGTATTGCAGAATTATTATTAATAATTCGATAAATACTCGATTAGTAATACCCTATTTAAGCTATTAATAATATCATATCACATTGGTATTATTAGTACTAGGTTTCAAATTATCTTTCTTTTTTATATAACGTTCAAAAATAATTCTATAACTCTTATTCCATTCTTTATCTCACCCTAACTAAATATGAATTAAATTTCTTACTGTACATATAATTCATTCCACATTATTACTTATTCTTCGTATTCTATTTAATTCCATCCAGCATACTAAACAAGCCTTATAGAACTAACATTGTCAAACTTTGTTTTATATGTAATTAGCAAGTACAAATATTTGTATTGAAGTTATTAAAATATATAATATTATAATGTATTTTATTTAAGTTATTTTTGACATATTTTATAGAATTAAAAACTTAACATTATTAAAATTTATTAAATAACACTACTAAATAATATTTTTAACGCTATGTCATTGCTCATTTGACTGGTGAGTTAATTAAAATTGTTTTTTTTGTTTTAAAAGTTATATATGGTTTTATACTAGAAAATTAAAGTTATATTTTAATTAAATAAACTTTTTTTTTCTTTAACAAAAACTCTAAAAGTTTTTTTTAAAGAAAAAAAACAGAAAAGAAAACCAAAGAGCCTATTTGGGTTAAATTTCCTTAATGTTATTTATTTTTCTTTTTTTGAAATTTTTTATATTTTAATTAAAAAAATTTATTTTTTCTAAACATATCGGTGAGATGAACTAAAAAAATTATAAAAGGATGAATTTTTTTATATTTTAATTTAAAAAATTCACTTTTTCAGTTTATTTTGATAAAAAAATTAACTAAATAATAATAAGAATTTATTAAAAAAATCGAATAAAATAAATAAATAATAAATTATCCGACTAAAGCGTGCTTGAGATGTCTATATCTGCCTATCAAATGATAACAAAATAATGGAAGTTGTGATAATGCTTGGAAGGTGGGGGCAGCCGCCACAGATGGTGGTGGAGGTGGGTGCTCACGGTTAGCACGTGGCCGGCGGCCACCGCAGTCATCGGCTGTGCCAAATAACTTTATTTCTGTTTCTTTAAACCATTGTCAGTGGAAGGTTGGTGTGGGGCTTTTTAGGGAAAATTCATGAACTAATTTAATTCGGTCCTTATTGATAGGATTGATTCAATTATGTAAAGTAATAAATTAATTTTGAATTTTAAAAAATTTAAATTGATGTATTTGATTCGGATCTCGAATTATAGCAAAGTAATTTGTTAGTTGTGATTTTGTTACGTGATGTATTCATTTAATGAGATTGCACACTAACCTGCCAAGCTAATGTTTAGATTAGTTTTTTTTATATTTTTTAATTTTTTATATAAAAATAAATATAAAAAATATAAAAAATTCAATTTATGCTAAATTAATAAGTTTTTTTTAATATTTTTATTTTTTAAAAAAATTTAAGCCAAACATAGACTAAATACGTCTTTACTTGCGGAGGTTACGAGATTTGAACTATCCCAAGTTACGAGATTTGGACTATCCCATCCTTATATAGGTCAACTACTTCAACTCTTGTCAGCAGCTCGGCATTTATTATTAATCTTTTTTTTTTTTGTAAAAAAAAAATAATATTTCGTACCAAATATTTAAGTTACTCATAAAATAAAACATACATTTTTATTTTAGAAAATATTAAAAAATAGTTTTAATTAATTGAACAAAAGTTTCAAACCAGTTCAACCTGACTTTATTCGAATTAGGATGAGTTATTTGTAAAATATGAGTAATTCATTGGGTCCAAATCTTTATAGCTGGCCTTGATTGAATCAGTTCTTGGTTGAGTTCTAAACGAACTCAAATTGACCTATATCCAAATCAACCTTTTAGAGCGTTTTTAACACCATTTTGTAAAATAGTTAGTTAAAATATAATAAAAAATAAATACTTTCTATTTTAGCTAATTATTTTTTTTAAGTATTCATTCTAATATTACTCACTATTTTAGCTATTCATTTAAACTAATTTAATAAATTTTTTAAAAATAAATGTGTACACTTACATGGCGATGACGTGGCAAACATATTTTACCATGTACATTCTCAACGGCCATATTTTCAACGGCCATATATTTTCAACGGTCATATTATACATTTATAAATACCATTTCTTTTCTCATTTAAAATAATACTATTTTTGTCTTCTAATAATTTTATTTTTCTTCTGATCATATGTCTGATAATCGAGTCATCAACATGATTCTGAATAATTTTATTTTTCTTCTGATCATATGTCTGATAATCGAGTCATCAACATGATTCTGAATGACTTCGACTCTGATGATGGCTTTCAAATATTTACTACAATTGCTATTGAAGAAGAGCGACTCAATTGTGAGAGATGGTTACTACATCGTGGTTTTATTTCAGGTCATGCAATTATTTATTGTGATCGGGTTCAAGACCACGAGAGATTATTTTGAGCCTATTTTGGTGATCCGCTAATATATCCTCCTAATTTGTTTAGAATTAAGGAGATTTCAAATGAATTAATCGATTTTTCTCCACATCTTATCTATGGTAGAAGCCTGCGATCCATATTTTATTCAAAGAACAAATGCTTTTAGTGTTATTGGTTTGTCTTCTCTTCAAAAAAATTATTACTGCCATAAGCATGCTTGCTTATGGAGTAGTGACAGATTGTGTTGATGATTATGTAAGAATTGAAAAAAGCACTGCAATGGAGAGTCTAAAAAATTTTGTTAAGACAGTTATTGCAATCTGATTAGATGAGACTTCTTGAAATGTTAGGAAACATTGATTGTATTTATTGGAAGTAGAAAAGTTGCTCGACCGCATGAAAAGATATGTATTGTGGTTACGTCCATGAACCAACAATTATTCTAGAGGTTGTGACTTCATATGATCTATGGACACGGTATGTTTTTTTTGGATCATCTTGTCGATGGTATATAACCTGTCCACAAGGCAATAAGCAAATTTATTTTGCCAAAACTCAAGAGTCAGCAAAAAAGGATTTAGAACGAGCATTTGGAGTACTCTAATCACATTTTGCAATTGTGCGTGAATTTGCACGTTTTTAGGAACGTGAAACGCATAAGAATATTATGAAAGCGTGCATAATATTATGTAACATGATTGCTGAAGATGAGCGAGATGTCAAATGAATATGAAAAATATGATTTTTCTTTTAATTGTGAAAAATAATATTTTTAGAGTGTAAACAACAATATTGAAAATTGAAAAATATAATTTTTTCTTTAATTGTGAAAAATAATATTTTTAGAGTTTAAACAACAATCACATCCATATAGATCAACAAAGACAAGAAACCACAACACACAAAACTGTTTACGTGTAAAACCCAAACGGATAAAAAATTAAGGGACAACTAATTCCAGAAATTAAGCAGTAAACTCAAACAGAAATAATACAACTTACAGACATTTTGACCGACTCCTCAATCTTCTAGTTCTAAGTTTGTATGTCGAATTCTCGTTGACTATTCTCCCCTTAATTTCTATTTCAACGACACTTTGTGGCAGTCTTCTCCAGCAGAATCCTTCGTCGAAACTTAGAACACCGTCTAAACTTTATTGTCGAATGAAAGTTTTGATACACAAAAAAATTCTTAAATTAAATTGATACTCAGTAATATTCTATCAACAGAGCACAATTTCGTGCATCCCTAATGATCTATTTATATAGATCCTAAATCCTAATATAGCCAGAATAAGGAAACAAAAAACTGTCTGAGCACCTCGAGCGAACAGGTTGTCGAGGCTGTCCCTCAAAGCTTTAATTGTCTTCACATTCTGGTGATATGGCTGACCTCTTATTAATATTTAGAAGAAACTCACATTAGAAAACAACCCCCATAAATTTATCTAGATCCCAATGAGATCTTAGATAATCATAACTTTTCAAAAATAAAAAATCCTAATCTAAGAGGGTTTCTTACCAAACTAATAAGGCTTTCTAATCAAACACCTTCCTAATCACCTAGAATTTGCCATATAAATAAAAACAAATTGAAATAAAAATTAATAAAAATTAATTTCTTTACATAATAAACTTCACTTATGATGCAATCAGTAAAAGCTCTCTATCAGTGTAGCAAGACCATATAACTTAACCTTTTGAATTTATTCAAACTCATCGTCACATTAGAAATAAATCACCTCATTTAAGATTCCAAGCAAACTTAATTGACCATTTGTGGCATATCCATGGAGCATCGTAAAAAAATGAAACAAGTAGTAGTCAAATAGTTGTATTTTTTTTCTTTTTGTAACATTTTTAAGTATTTTGATATTTTTAATTTTTCAAAAATTGTAGAATATTTACATTTTTTTAAAGTATTTATGTATTCAATTTCAAATAAGAATGAAAATGGAGCAGGACGAGGTCGAGGATGAATTCTCCTATTTTCGTTCACTATTTGATCTGGGTAGGTACCCAAAAAAATATCGAGAGAAAAGTGGAGAACGGGGCAAGAGAATGAATATTTTGGAATAATTTTTAAGATTTAAAAGAGTGATACTAATAAAAATTATAGATAATATAATAAATGATAAATAGTAATTAATAAATTAATAAAATTAAAAATATTAATGTAAGAATAGAGAAGAAAAACTATAAATAAATATAATATTTTAATATTTTAAATTTTTTATATTTTAAAAATATATATTTTATACATGTATTTATATTTTAAAAATATTTATTTTATATAATCGAGAACGAAACGAGAAAAAATGAAATAGGGGATCAAATACCATCCCCACAAAGTAGGAACATGTGGAGTCGGGGCATGGAAATTGACATTCCTAATATCAAATTATCTATATCTATCTTTTTAAATTTTTATAAATGAAATTCCCAAAAAATTCTAACCCCAATTGTGATGAAATCCATGAAAAAGAATTCAACCCCAATTTTGCTCCTCTTCAATCTTTTCTGGAGAAATCCTCAGATGAAATCAGCCCTCAAATTTGTTCTTCTTCAACCCCCAAATTCAACCCCTCATATGAAATCAGCACATGATTCACATAAAATCCATTTCCAATCCTAAGCCCTAGTTCGTTCATCTTCGATCTCAACTTTGGCATTTCGAAGTCGACTTCACTTCCTTCGGCTACTGCTCCGAAGAAACCTACTGTTCCAGTGCCTATGTCAGCTCCGGTGGAGAAGGAAGGAGATGAGCTCGAAATCGAGCAAACTGAGTTCGAAATCGAGCAACGTGATTGGTAATCAGAAGCTGAGTGAAGAGAGCAAGCTCGTCCGGTAGCCCCCGATGCCAGTGATGGAGCTCGCTCCGATGAAACCTACTGTTCCAACGCCTGAAAGAATGGGTCGGTGAAAGAGGGGAGGAGATAAAAAAAAGGAAGGCGGGAGAGAAAATGAGAGACGGTAGCGAGCCATATTTCGCTAGCTAAATATGGCCTACCAAGATTATATTTTTTTATAATGGCAAGTTAGTTTAAAATGCTTGTTAGAGTTTTTTTTTAAAAAAATGAAAAAACATGGTATTTTACCTAAGAGGTGTCATTTACAATCACTGTTGGTGATGCTCTTCCCTTCTCATTTTGGCAAAAAAGTGAAATGGGTTTCCATTTCCTTTCTTTCCTTGCTTAATTTAGGCTTTGTTTGGCAACATGACTGTAAATTAAACTTTTGTTTAAAGTTATTTTAAGCTAAATAAATAAAAAATTCGTTCGGTGAACTGTATGAATGATTTTAAGCTAAAAAGTAAAAAGTTAAAAAATTTGACTTAAAGTGGTCTTAAGCCAAAAGACAAAAAACTTGGCATAAAATTGTTATAATTTTTAAAATTTATTTTTAGATAATTTTTTATATAATATGGATCTTATTTAATAAATTTTGAGGAGTAAATTTTAAAAATATAATTTTTTATAAAAAATGAATTATATAATAAAAGTTATAATAATTCTAAAAATATAAAAAAAATTATTGAAAAAAGTAAAAATGGCTTTAAAAAAATTAGGTTACCAAACACGGCTTTTTGGCTTCTTAAATTTTAAACAAAAAGTCAAAAACTATAGCTTAAAGTTGATTGACAAACGTGTCCTAATTACGAGTAAGAGAGCATTTGAGAAAAATCTCCAAGCATGGAGGTAAAAAAAAAAAAGGGAATATTTTTACGGCGTGCCAATACAATTTAATTCAAATGTATGGATAACTATTACTTAGAAAAATAACTATCGATTTTGTTACGTACTTAGAAAAAATACTAACAGCTTTACTCGAAAGTAGAATGTACAAAAAAAGATTTACTGGGAATATAACTCATACTGTATTTATTTTGAATCAACACCATAAACTTTTTCTTTTCATGGGTAAATAGAATTATTTTGGTATGGAAAAGGCATATGGATTTGGGAGGTCAATCTTTTCACACAGTTCATGTTGGGTCAGAGACTGAAGAGCATTACAATTTTGATAGCCCAAATTTAGGGCCCAAGATCAATTGGGCCCAAAGTAGGTGACTATAAAGCTAGCCCAACAAGTAGTTACCCAATGTGTAGTCCCAAAATCCTATACTCTCTCTCTCTCTCTCTCTCTCTCTCTCTCTCTCTCTTCAAATGGCATGTTATTCATTTTCAATGTATTAAAGATCATTGGATCATTTGAGAATTTTGAAATACAAAAATTTTAAGAAATATTTAATAATTTTTAATGCATTAGAACATGAAAACCTCTAATTTTCGACACGAGTGATCTCTTGCAACGAAGGCTTGGTTTGAGGGACAAATTTAAAAGTTTTTTTTTGGGTATTTTTTTTTTATTATTTTGTTCAAGAATTCATTGCCTTTTGATTTAACTTTATTAAAGAAATCTAAAAATTCTTAAAAGTTGAATATAAATAAAAATTATGTTCACAGTTGCTGTAGAGTTTTCTTCTAACGAAAATATGAATAAATTATATTCGAATTGACCTAAACTACAATATATATAACTAGAAAAAATACTAAAAAGTGCCTTAAAAATTCACTGGTTAAGTTCAAACACTGTTAAAAATTTTAATATAATTGTAATTTGTTCAAATATTTAACGATATTCAATTAATTTGATTTTTTACACAAATAATTTATGCATTGTAAATACTAAAATAATTTACACACTATAAATGATAAAATAAACGATTCAAATTATTAAAATGAACTTATTTTTTTTACCCAAAATTAACTGAAGTTGTTCGATCTAAGAGGATCTGGGGATCCCGCTGTGAGTGAATTCATAACAGAGAGTGCTATGAGAGCATTTTTATTAGAATAGGAATCACACAATTTTATTAGAATCGTTCAGTATCTTGAAATTGTCGAATAGGTAACTGAGCCAAAAAATCAAATAAATCTGACATTGTTAACTATATGATTCAAATACATTTAGTTTGTAGTTTATTCTTAAGATTTTGTAATTCAATCTATTTTTTTACTAAAACTATGCTCAGATCATATCATATATATAACTATATTCCATTGATTTGATTTTTTTTTACGTAAAATACCTATTCAATGAGTGAAAAAATAAAATTAAAAAATATTATCTTTTTTGTACTCACAACACTCTAAAGAAGCACACTACTAAATTTTACTATATGACTTCACCTATAAATTGATTACGTGCTCGTTTGGCTACAGGTTTTAAGCCAGCTTAAAGTTATCTTTTTTGCTTTTAAATGCTTTTAGTCGTTTTTTATTTTTTATATAATTTTTTAGCCTTTTACTACCGTGATCGTTTATAGAAATTAAAAAAAGGTCAAAGCGTATTTTTACTTTGGGAGAAAATCATTTTTAGTATTTAACGTGTCATTCGTATCATTAAAACAAAGAGCCATCAATAAAAGTAAAAACAAGTATAGTTTTTACCACTGCAGATGACCATTTCTACAACTCGACATAAACACTCTTACAATTCCATCTTATTCCTATAATAGTATATGACTCCTCCTACTACATAACATAAATATTCTTACAATTTAATGTGATCACTCCTATCATTAAATCAAAACTTCATATTGAAAAGCAAGCACAAATAACATTTATACCACTGTATGTGACCACTTTAATTTACTACTCATCATAACCATTTTGACTACTTATTATCATGTTTTGGTCATGCCAATAGCACTTCTTGTGAATTTTACCATCGATAATAGTTTTTGCAACTCAAAAAGTTATGACGATTGAAATGCGATCGCTATGCGGTTGCAAATAGCATTTGCGACGGCATATTTAATTTTTGCAACGAGAAGTCATAGTAGCAAAAAACTATTTTTCTAGTAGTGACCACTTTATATGGCCACTCCCATGCTATACGACATAATTATTTTTACTACCCATCATAATCGTTCTTCCTATTAAAATAAAAGTCCATTAAGAAAAGTAAGTAGAATAATAATTTCCACCATTGCATATGGCACTTACTATTTCCCATAATTATTCTTACTACCCAATGTGATTATTTTTACCATTAAAACGAAAATTTATTATGAAAAGCAACCACATGTATTATTCTTACAATTATATGTAACTATTCTTATTACTCGACATAACTATTCTTACTACCTAATATGATCATTTTTCCTATTAAATCAAAGGTCCATTATAAAAAGTAAGCATAAGTATAATTCTTACTATTGTATGTGACTAAACTTACTAGTCGACTTAACCATTCTTATTAGTCGATGTGATTATTCTTAACATTAAAATAAAGGTCCATTATGAAAAGTAAGTGCAAATATAATTTTTATCACCGCGTGTGACTATTTTTACTACTCGACATAACGATTTTTGCTATTCCATGTGATCATTCCTTTAATTAAAATAAAGGTCCATTATGAAAAAGAAGCACAAGTATAATTTTTACCACTGCATGTGACTATTTTTACTACTCGACATTACAATTTTTACTACTCGATATCATATTTTGGTTGTGCCAATAGCACCTCTAGGCATTGCTTTAGTCATGTTTTGGGCACCTTGGAGCTTTGCTTTGAGCATGCCAATGGCACCTCTAATTATTGCTTTGGCCATACCAATAGTATCTTTGAATATTGTTTTGCACATGTAACGTGCTAAGGGTTTTGTAAAGAAATTTTTTTATGTAACACGTTTTTTGCTTTAAGAAAATGTGTCTTTTTTGCTTAAAAAAGATTGAGTTTTTAACAATAACAATTATTGTATAAATACTACCTCAGAGAATTAAAAAGGCATGCATTTTTGCTAAAAATATTTTCAGTATAAGATCTAAAAAGCGTGTTTGTGAATACCGTTTTATTTGGTAATACTTAAAAAGAAAAACATTTTTGCTGAAAGCTCTTTCAGTATAAAATTTGAAAGCGTGTTTGTAAATATCACTTTTTTTGGTAATACTCCAAAACATTTTTAGTAAAAGAGCACAAGTATAATTCTTACCATTATAAAAAGCAAGCAAAACTATATTTTTATCAATGATGATTGTATTTACTACTCCATATAACTATTTTTACTACAGAATGTGATTATTTTTTTATTAGAACAAATGTCCATTATAAAATGCAAGCACAATGATACTTCTTACCACCGCACGTGACTACTCTTACAACTCCACATAATCAATTTTACTACTCGATGTCATGCTTTGGGCATGCCAAGAGATATTTCTTATCACTGCATATGACTAGTCTTAGTACTACTCAATATAACTATTCTTACTATCCAATGTGATTATTCTTTCCTTTAAAACAAATGCCTATTATGAAATGCAAGCACAAGAATAATTCTTACAACGGCATGTAATTGCTCTTACAACTCCAAATAATCATTTTTACTACTCAATTCCATGCTTTGGACATGCCCAATAGCACTTCTAGGCATTGCTTTGAACGTGTCTTAACCACCTATAGACATTGCATTGGACACCTCTAGGCATGACATGTTTTGGGCATCTTCGGGCCTTACCTTGAGCATGTCAATGGCACATCTAGGCATTGCTTGCTTTGTTTTAGGCATGCTAAGGGCAACTTTGGGTGTTGTTTTGCGCATGTCAAATTTAAATTAATAATTAATTTTAATTAAAAAATAGATATTGGACCACACACAAAAAATATCATCAATATTTTTGAAAAATAAAATAAAAAATTGAGAAACATATTTTTTTAGAAACAAGTTCAAATTGGTAGAGATATATTCTCTATAATTAAGCCACGTTTTTGGAAATCGGTTCAAAATTAGAAAATAATAGGATTTTTTTTTGGCAACATGGTTTTGGAAAATTGGTTCAAATTTAATTAATCAGCTATCTCCATTAATTAAAATAAATAAATACCATTAATTAAAGAAAATTAAATTTTGGACCAATTACTCAAAGGAATTATGAAATTTTTTAAAATAAAGAAATAAAAAAATAATTTAAAAATTTGGAGCAAAAATATATTAAAATATTTTGCTAAACTACTAAATAGATATATAAATATTTTTGACATATGATTGTCAAATAAAAAAAAAGAATATAGTGTCTGAAAAAATATTTTTAACAAATTGGTATGAAGTCCATGTAAATTGGTACAACATATTTTTCAAAAATATACATTTTTAAAAATTCGTGTAAATTGACAGAAAATATATGTCAAATTTAAGCAATTAGCAATAAATAAGAAACTGATAATATATATATATATATATATATTGAAATAAATTGGTATGGATATATCCCGAAATTAGATAGTCATATAATTTTTAAATTAAATATTTGAATATAAATTTTTAGTATAATTAATTTAACCAATCATA
>JAOTRH010474587.1:0-26318 GCA_034768845.1 Heliamphora exappendiculata | reverse complement strand
AACACATGCAATCAAGCACACATACATCCTCACAAGGTGATGTACCCTCTTTTTCATGGCTCATAGGTATTCGAACCTAGAGTTCTGATACCAAGTTGTCACGCCCTAAATATTCGGGTCACGCGACAACCAACCAAAACACCCATTTAAGAAAATAAGTTTTACAGTTAGAAATCAAAGCTAACGTTTGAATCAATATCCCCACAGTTCAACTCTCATAAAAACTGTAAATCATGCAATCTCATACATGAATAAGTATATCGTACAAAATTTGCCTTCTAAAATAGGCATCACATGCCGAGGTATATGTACAAAACAAGAGAAACAACAACTAGTCTTCCGTCTCAACGGGCATCTAGGTCATCTCCTCACGTCCACCTGAAAAAGTTTTCAGAAAATCCTACCACGTGAGCCGAAACTCAATAGAAACAGACTATAAAGCTGTAAAGCAGGATATGCAATCATATAGTGGGAGCTAGCTTGACCACAAAAGCCAACACGGTTTTCTCACAAAAATCACCAGTTTTCCATCTGAAAACTATCATTTTCATCTTTAAAACAATGTATATGAACCTGAGAGTTATCATGCCGCAGTTAAGGAAAAATAGTAAAATAACATTCTCCACTCGGGACAACAATCAATCGAGGAGACAAGATAAATGAGATCCTACCTCGTTGGGTTAAAAGAACTAACGTCTTGATTCACGTACAAATTCAAGTTTCGTCAAAATCAAATTCTGACTGGATAGATGCGAAGCCCTCGATGCCGATACTAAGGATCAGCAGATGGTCCGTCAAAAATCAAGCCCCGGGCCCCCGAGAAGTTAGAGAGAAGGCAGAGAGAAATTTAGAGAAAATTTAGGAGTTAAGTTTTCAAAATATCTTTTTAGAAAATATCTAAGTTCTGATATTTATAGGCCTCCAAAATACTTTTTTTTTTTATTTTAAAATTCGCACGGCAACTCCCTACAACCACGAGAACTGACCTCGCATGCTCAGATAAACTTAAACATGTATCAAAGCGAATAAATCATGCACCGAACAAATATATGCAAAACACAACATTTACATATAAGTCTCAAAAAGAGACGGGTCCGGGTCTCACAAAGATCCTATGAAAATAATTTCCTATTTTCTTCTAATATCTCTTGAACTCTTCTTTGATGAAATTTGCTCACTCACTCAAAGGATAAAGGGTGACTCACATTTGAATAAAATAAATGAAGTAAATAATAAGAAACACTCACTCTCTTTACAGAAATTGATTTACAATAAATGAGAAGGTAAAGAGAAACGAGGAACAAGAGCTGAAGTTTCAACAATAAATGAGAGCTTGAGAATATTGAGATTGATTCAAGCAATAGAGTAGTGATTGTAAGTCTCTAGAGGAATTAAATGCTGAGAAGTTACTCATTATGTAAGCTCTTGTGCATTCATGACCATTGGAGGTTGGTGAAGACATTAAATGCCAAAAATCCAACCGTCGAAGTCTGTTGCGAATTTAAATTTGCGTCATAGGTGTTGACACAAAAGCCTTTGGTGTCGACACAAAATGTATAGGGCAGGAATCTTCAAGTGATTGGGTCGAAACAGAACTTCTGAGGTGTCAACACAAATTCTGCAATCTTCCTCACCAACACTACGGTGTCAACACCTTTGGGTTTGGTGTCGACTCAAATTGAACTTCAGCATCTAGGAGGAGGCACTTTGTGTTGACTCAATTCTTCTTTAGTGTCGACACTAAATTCTGCAAGAACCCTCGGTATATTTGTGTCGACACTTTTGGACTTTGGTGTCGACACCAAATTTCTTCAGGCCGGCTCGGTACTTTTGTGTCGACTCATCTTCTATTTTGTGTCAACACCTAAAATCTGCAAGTGGCCTCGGTTATTTTGTGTCGACATATTTGTTAGTTGTGTCGACTCAAATTTTTGGATACCAAAAGTGAGGAACCACTTTTGGGTCAACACAAATTCAATTTGTGTCGACTTGTTTTGAGTTTTGAGAGTTTCGGCTCATTTGTGTTGACACAAAATTTATTTGTGTCGACACTAATATTTGATACCTAAAAGCCATCTTCATAAAACTGTTAGGGTGTCAAATCATTTGTTCAAAAGTGTTGACACACTTGATATGCTTCAAGTAATCTTTGTCTTCAAAGTGTTTGACCTAATTTTTAATTTGGTTTAACACAAAATATTCTCTTTTTACAAATACTTAAGTGTTTTAATTTTTTTGAGAGTTGAGTCATTTTTTTGGCTAAAGGTGTCAACTCATTTGTTCAAGATGTGTTAACACTTTTCTTTTAAAAAAATATAAATATTATTCATTTAAAACCATTTATTCTTAGAAAATAAATTTATTAAAATCATCAAAATCAATATAAAAAACCATTGAGCTAACAACTTTATTAAGGATTGAGTATCTTATTTGTGCATTATTTTTTTTGACTGAAGTCCCACTGTTTAGGCTTAGTGATTAAATATCACATTATTTTTTAGGTAATCTAGTTCATAGTGGATGGAATATTTTTAGAGATGAATTTATTCTATACACTACTTGAACGCCGATAGATGCAGAGATCCTTCGAACTTGGGATCATCTTTTCTTTTTGTAGGTCTTTTTTATTTTTCAGTTTTCTAAGTTTTTACAAAATAACCTCATAGTGGTGACCCATTAGAACTTAATGCTTAAACTCCCTCCTTCTCTTTTCTTTGTATATTTAGTTTGAGAAAATAGCTACTTATGTGAACCTTATTTTCTCATTTGTACTAGTGTGAAAGCCGCCAATAAAATCATAAAAAAGAAGAAAGAGAAAAAGAAAGAAACATTTGTAGTCTTTAGTCGATGGGGAGTTATTCTATGAATTGAATTGGGTTAAAGTTGATTTGACTTAGTGAATTTTTTGAATTCAAATAAATAAATGTGACTCAGTCATATAGATTTCATATAGTACTGTTTCATATAGAATATACTCTGATTATGTTCTTTCATATATGAATAGATGTTAACTAGGATTCTGTGTTTTTGATCAATTGACTAGACTTCGTGATTTTAAGTGAATGAAATTGTGCATGTGCTTAGTACTTATTTTTCAATCTTGTTCCCAACTCAAAAAGATTTGTTTCATTTTTTTTGTTTGTCAATTCGTGACAAAAATGGGGAGATAGATGTGATTAGGTGTGGTGAGTGAGTTTATTTATTTGAGAGTTTAATTTAAATTTCCTTAAGAGTTTAGTTTATTTTGAGGGGGAGTCGTAAAATTTTTGTGTCATGTCTTTCGTATGTTTTCTTTAGTTGTTTTTTGACATCTTGGTTATTTGGCTTAATTGGTTTTGTCATAGAAATTCCAAAGGGGGAGATGTTAGGAATTTTTTGGCCTTGACCTTATTCATTTTAGTTTAGCAAATATGTGACAAAGTCTTTGACAATTTTGTATTCAAACTATTTATATTTTATTCTTTGATATTTTGACACTTGTTTTTTAGAGTTATAATTCGTTATTGCAGTGTAGTGAAGGCAGAGCAGAAAAACATCATAAAGCTGCAAGTGGTGTCAGACCACTCGAAAGACCGATTGAGCGGTCAACAACAGCTCTCGATATCTCTTATTCTGTAACAAACTGCTTGAACACTGACTTGACCGATCGAGCAATCAAAAGACCGATTAAGCGGTCCACGGTGAGAATAACTTTTAATTGCTGTCAACGGACTAGGATTTTGGGATGTTGATATATAAAGGCTGCTATGGGTTTCTTAATGTCTGACTCCTTGAATGAAAGAGAAGCCCTAGCTGCTAAAGTGCTCTCTTAAGTCCATTAACAATGCTCCAAAGTTAGTCAACAACACTTGATGATCATTTAGCTTCCGCGCAGTCAAGTCAATCATCAAGTAATCAAACCTTCGGCGATCCTCTCGTGTTCGTGGAGTCTCCTAAGTGGATTATCAAGGGTTCAAAATCTGGTGGTGGATTTCGTCATCATTTGAAGTTCGGTGGTGGTTCCAACAGCAGTCAAATATAGAGTTGGTGTACGTGAATTTAACAAGGATAGGCTTATTACCATAAGTTGTGGATTCAACGAGAGTTCGTAATATTTCTTGTAACCAATGTTTTTGTAGTGGTTGATCGTTTTAGACCTAGATTGGTCTTGTGATTTTTACCTGATTTAGAATTTTTCACGTAAAAATTGCCGTGCTATGTGTGTGATTGTGATTGTCTTTTATGTTGGCTTGTGTATTGATTTATTTATTTTGCAACGTTTAACTTCCTTTGATTAAATCAGTTAGTGCAAATTAGTCAGTAAATGGGGTTTTTCAACAAAAAAAACAAGTCTTCATGTGAAATTTAAAGAAATCACAAACTTCTTAAAGTTTTGTGCCCAATAAAGAAAAAAGAAATAGTAAATAATTCTCTTCAACAACACTTGTTGCAGATCATAAAGGTACCAGGTAATTAAGTTTGATTTTTTTGTTAGATAAAATGTAATCTTATAATTATATAATTTATTTTTTTTGATATTGTAAAGACATAGAAGAAGTAAGTTTGAGGTGGATCTATTAGTGTGAGCTATGATAGAGATCATATGGACAATTTTACAAAGAAATCGAATATGGAGTTTAATGAAGTCAACATTGGAAATAAAAATAGAGGAAATAAAAACTCTAGAATGACAAATAGTGGTTCCTGTCGTTTGAATGATGTTTAACTTCATTGATAATGTTGTGAGATAGTATGCAAAATATGCCAAGGGAAAAGTTTTACTGTTTGTAAAAGATTATCAAAAAAAATGGAAGATAGGGGTGGTGGATTACATGAATCGCATTTGTAATTATAATGGAAAGCCAAGAATTTGATCAAGTAATTTTTTGAAATACATCCATAATAAATAAAAAAACAAGCTACAAAGCTACTGTTGGGGGGGCAGTGGGGCGAAAACCCCCTTAAAACTAGTTTTGACAAACAAAAAGAAGCAGAAAGTTAAACTCACAGAGTTCAAACGGTGATGATCCACTTGTTTTTTGTGTCATGATGCCTAATCCTTGTTTATTTTGCAATTCCGCCATATCTTGGATAATGAATCAAAGAGACTAGGTTGATAAGAGTCTAATGAAGAAATCTATTAAGAATTAAAAAAGAAATTAAACTTAAAATTCTGTAATTGTGCTGATTGTCTCCAACAATGGCGCTAAGATTTGGCCGCACAGTTTGCGAGCTAAAAATAAATATGTAAAACTAGTGTTAAACAATTACTCCATAGAGTAGCAGTGAAGACCAAATATCATACTACATGGACAAAACAGAAAAATTACGAAATTTTATGACAAAGCTTCTAATTCAATTTAGAAAGACCTATGGAGTAAATAAGACACGAGTTTCTAATGTAATTAGAAAAACTCACTTCAACCTAGAAGCAATTTTTAAAAAACATAAATTACAACTCATATCACTAAAAAATCGTAATTTCACTCCTGGTCTTATTCCCAAAACTGAACTTTCGAGCTCCTGTTATTTAATACTTATTATTCTCCACACGTAAAGATTACAGATACTCGCCAATTAAATTAAATTACTGATAATTATATTTAATCGACCTTTTTTTATAATTCCTTAAGGCATTCTGCTTAACTTATTTAATATGTCAAATTATAAAATTCACTTGTAGGGTTTTACATAATCAAAAATTTAAAAATTCCTTAAGGAAGTATCATCAATCCCTATTCGAGGATGTGGATTCTTTCAATAATTAATATCCACCATTTAAGCTGTGAGACCCTGACCCGTTTTTTTCGGCGTTTTTTGACGCGTGTTTACCTTTTCTGTTTCAGCATGTTCATATGTGTTTTGACGCATGTTCGGGTTTAGATATGCATGCAGGGTTGGTTCCTGGGGGCGAGGGTTGGTTCCTGGGGGCGTTGGGCATTGTGATGCAGGTTTCAAAAAAAAGAAAAAAAAAGAAATTTTCATGGCCTATGAATATCTGGCGTTAGATATTTTCAAAAAATATTTTCAAAATTTCTCCGCTAAGTTTTTTCTTTTTCTCTCTGCCTTCTCTCTAACTTCTCGGGGGCCCGAGACTCCGTTTTCGACGATCTAACAGCAGATCCTTATTTTTGGCACAATGGGCTACGCGTTCTTCCAGATTAAATTTTATTTTGTGAAATTTAATTTTTCACGTGGATCGAGGCATTAAGTTTTTAACTCAACGAGGTAGGATCCTAGACTCTCATGTCTTATAAGGGTGTTACGTGTAATCGTGTGTGTGCTTTCACCGTTTCAAAATTCATGAAATCGCTTTATGTTTCAAACGTTGGGTTTTGGGTTCAAAACCATTTTTGGTCGATTTTGGTTGGATGAAATCGTGTTTCGAGTATTTCTTTCGAGGTTTGGGTGTTAGGCTTGGGCGTGTGTATGTCCGAGGGTATTGAATAAGGGTTTAGAGGCTTTGTTTTGAGATTTTGGAGGCTAAATCCGTAGCTCAGAGATGATTTTTGCCTGGGTTCAGTAGACTTGAGGTCAGTCGACTGACCTATGTTTTGGGGCATTTTTGCGAGATTCCAGTAGCATATTTGGGTCGACTGGGTGAGGGTCTAGTCGACTAGGTCCTGTGTTGGGCGTTTGGTGTTTTTTGTGGTTTTTGTTAGTCGTGTGGTGGCCTTTCAGTCGATTGGGTTACCAGGCTCGGTCGACTGCTCTCTTCTAGTGGTTTTTCAGTTGATTAGATTATGGGATCCCATCAATTGAAGTCACATAGAGGGTGTTGGTCACATCATGCGGGTGTTGAGGCACGGTTGTGTGCGTGGTGGTTGGTGCGGGATGTGTGGGTCTGTTGTTTACTTTAAAGGAGGTTTTTGGTGAGAACTGTTTTATGGGAGATTCAGGTGTTGGTCTTCAGGTTAGGTTTTTCTTTTCTACATCGTTGGTTGTCCCAGTGAGTGGACAGGTCGTTCGGTGAGCGAATGATGGGTGTGTGGCATGTGATATCATGTCAGGTTATGTGGCGTCGTTATGTGAAACGCCATGGTTATACGTGCTTTTGGTGCTTATAGAACTATGGTTGGTTTTATTCTTGCATGTTGGCAGATGGGTATGTGGTCCTATGTGGTCATATGTGATCTTATGCGGTCATGATATATCTAAGCTCTGATATTTATATGCATGTGTTGCATTGTTTAAAACTCCGGTTTTAAAAATTGTATATGCTGGGGAGGATTTTGGTCCTACAGTGAAATTTCATGAAGATATCTGTTGGCTCAAGTCAGCAATGCATATGAAGGGAAGATAGTGGTTCTACGGTGAAAGTCCGTGAAGCTATATGATGAGGGGCGGATAGTGGTCCTACAGTGAAAGTTCGTGATGTTATATGTTAATTCTGCATGTGTTGTGTTATATATATGGCGTGCGTTGTATGTGGAGCTCATGGGAGTCTTGGCTCGTAGGAGTCTGTCTTCGCTGTTGAGGCATTGTACTATATATATCAAATTATTTTCTAGGATCTGATGAGTCGTGATACAAAATTATTTTCAAAACTATTTTCTTTGAGACTCTTGGGAGTTCTCGTATAAAACCATTTTCAGCTATTTTCTTCTAGAGCTTGTATGAGTTCAGATATAAAATCGTTTTATGGCTCATGTGAGTCAAAAATTGCACCTCGTTTTTCGAGCATATTTTGTTTATATTGCATGCTCGTCTAGTTTCTGCTGAGCTTTGGTTCATAGTGTGGGGTTTGAAATTTTTTTCAGGTACCGGTCATGCAAGTTGATTTGGGGTTATTGGATAGGCGAAAGACCCGTAGTCTTCCTTTTTGTTCCTTTTGATCATGTATGTTTACATATTTTTTGGTGTTGGAACCGTGTAATGTAAGCCCTTGTGGTGGATATAATTAATACTTGTATGCTTTAATTTGTGAGTAAATATCAGGTTAGGTGTTTTATATGGTTGTTAATGGGCATTTCACGTGATCCAAAATTTGG
This sequence comes from Heliamphora exappendiculata, assembly GCA_034768845.1. NCBI lineage: Eukaryota > Viridiplantae > Streptophyta > Magnoliopsida > Ericales > Sarraceniaceae > Heliamphora > Heliamphora exappendiculata. The sequence goes on along the minus strand of JAOTRH010474587.1, from coordinate 18,348 downwards.
GGCATGACAGAATGGTATCAAAGCTTTAGGTTAGAATACCTAAGAGCCGTGGAAGGGTGCATTACCATGTGAGGTTGATTGCGTGTGCTTGACTGCATGTGTTTAGATGCTTTGATAACATGAACGTGTTAGCATGTTAAGCATGAGAATGCTATGTATATGTGAGCATGGGGGTTGAACCTTGGGATTGATTAGTCTTGCCTTTGGGTGTTTAGATTAACATACTTGGGAGCCAAGTTAGAAACGCATTTAGATGACATGATTTCTAGCAGAGAATTTGAATAGATTATCTAAATTGACGCGTCATTCTTGTCGGTTCTCCCCGATATGTGGGGTTTATTTAGCACGAACCTATATGACTACGTGTTAGCATGCTTATATGGTTCATGCTTATATGTTGCATCTTATGTTATGTGTTTCTTTCATGTAGACGTGATGTCTGCAAGGAGAGGGTGAGGTTGTGGTCGAGTCCAAGGCCTTAGTTTTGGCCAAGGGGATGTGTCTATCCCTGCTGCTGGGGATGCAAATGCTATTTAGGGACCTATGAACGCGACTAAGTTGTTGCAGGTGCTGGTAGGTTCTATCCAGCAGTTGGTTGAGACCCCTAGGGGAGAGAGAGAGAAACCCCTAGTTATGGGTAACGGTGGCGATGCGAGAGTTTAGGCATATGGATCCTCCTATCTTTGTTGGGGATTTTGATCCTACAGTGGCGATAGAGTGGCTGGAGCTGGTAACTCGGATTCTTGATATGTTATAGATAGTAGAGGATGATCTGTGGATTTCTTTTTCTACCTTCTAGTTGAGAGGGGATGCGCATGAGTGGTGAAAATACGCTCGGGCCACTGTGGAGGGCACGTGGACAGCGTTCACGGGAGTTTTTCTGGAGAAATACTTTCCAGCTTCATCCAGAGACTTATACAGGGAGGAGTTCTATGCTTTCACTCAGGGAGCGATGAGTGTTATGTAGTATGAGGTTAGGTATACTAGCCTATCTCGTTTTTCACCGGAGTTGGTGGCGATGGACGAGCTGAGGTCGAGGCAGTTTCAGCAGGGTTTGAGGCACGTGATTAGAGAGATAGTAGCTAGCATGGGGCTGCGTGTATTTACAGAGTTGGTGAAGGCAACATCGAGGATTGAGAATACCTTGACTAAGATTCGAGTTTCCAGGGAGGCTAGGACACTGCAGGGTGGGACAGAGGCTCAGACAAGTGGGCATTTCGGCAAGAGGCAGAAATCCTCTAGTATTAGTTTCCATTCATCTGGGTTACCACAGCACTTCTCCGCACTAGCACCATCGGTGTCTTTGCCGGGGAGGCCAGAGCAAAGGGAGGTTAGATGTTATCGGTGTGGACAACCGAGGCACCGTGTGTTAGATTGCCCTCAGTCGAGGCAATACCAGGATCCATAGTTGAGGCAGTCCTAGAGTCCCATATTGGATCAGTAATAGGGGAGAGGGCCGCCGATTTGTTTTGGATGTGGCCAGAGTGGATATATTCGCAAGAACTGTCCCTAGAGTGATAGTGTGCCGAGCACAGTAAGCACACCAGAGGGTTCATTTGTGTAGGATCAACAGCAGCATCTCGCAGTACAGACTTCCTGGATTGTAGTGGGGGTGCTTCACTTCAGTCTGTACAGCAACCAATAGTGCAAAGTTTTGGCAGACAAACCAGAATAACGCAGGGCCGAGCGTATACGCTTGTAGCTCCTAGTTATTCCAAGGCACCGGTCGTGCTTGATAATCTTCTCTGAGCATAGGTACTTTCTGGGTATGTAGGCTTTGGGCCAATTTTCTCATCTCTTGTTTGGGAGTTGGTGATGGACTCCATCGATAGTGTGCTGTGTTAAGACAGCTAGCGGTGTACACAGTCCGGTTTGGTTCGATTTTGAGCTAATTCAAGAACCAAACCATTTTGAATGATTTTAAGAGTTTAATAACCGGAACCGAACCATATGTATCATGGAACCGAACCGAACCGAACCAATAAATAACGGTTCGGTTCCGGTTTGGAACCGCGGTTCTAAGGATAAATATTTGTTTCATATTTTATGTTTGAAAAATATATATATTTATTTTTTTATTTTTCCTATTAAATTTTTATTTTTTATTTATATTATTTTATTCAAAAAGATATATTTTTTTTAAAATTATGAATTCTATTTTATTACTTTTTCATCCATTATCTAATATCAATAGTTTATGAATTTTATAATATTATGATGGTATGAGAAAAAAATAAAAAAGAGGAAATAAAAAAAGAAGTAAAATAAAATAAATAGTATTTTTAAAATTTTTATTTATATATAATATATAATATAAATATTATTAATAAGTGACGGATCGGTTCGGTTCCATACGATTTTTTGAAACTTAATCTGGGAACCGAACCATAAGGAACGATTCCTAATTATTTGGAACTGGAATGAAACTGTTCACAAAAAAAAATTGAACCAAACCACACTGTTTGGATCGGTCCGGGCCGGTTTAACGGTTTAAACGGTTTTTTTGAACACCCCTAAAGATAGCGGTTGGTGAGGAGGTGAGGTTAGGGTGAGTTGTAGATCCTGTGTCTTTGAGATAGTTGGCCATTATTTAGGATGCCTGACCTTGTTTGACTATATCTTAGGAATGGTGTGGCTAACCATCTCTTATGCATGTGTCGATTGCAATTGACTGTTTGTTTTCTTTTAGCCTTGTGCTGAATTTCGAGGACAAAATTGCTTTATGGGGGGTGGAGTTGCGAGACCCTGACCCGTTGTTTTTACGCGTGTTTACCGTTTCTATTTCAGCATGTTCATACGTGTTTTGATACATGTTCAGGTTTAGATATGCATGCGGGGTTAGTTCTCGAGGGAGTTTGGCGCTGTGATGCGGGTTTCAAAAAAAAATTTTGTGGCCTATAAATATCTGGCGGTAGATATTTTCAAAACTTCTCTATTAAGTTTTCCTTTTTTTTCTTTTCCATCTCTCTAACTTCTCGGGGGCCTGGGCTTGGTTTTCGACGATCCAACAGCGGATCCTTATTTTTGGCACGGTGGGCTACGCGTTCATTCGAATGAAATTTTATTTTAGTAAAGTTTAATTTTGGATGTGGATCGAGGCATCAAATTTTTAACTCAACGAGGTAGGATCCTAAATTCTCATGTCTTATAAGAATGCTACGTGTAATCGTGTGTGCTTTTACCATTCCAAAATGCATGAAATCACTTTATGTTTCAAACGTTGGGTTTTGGGTTCAAAACCATTTTTGGTCGATTTTGATTGGATGAAATCGTGTTTCGAGTATTTCTCTGAGGGTGTTAGATAAGGGTTTAGAGGCTTCATTTTGGGGTTTTGGGGGCTAAACTTGTAGCTCGGAGGTGGTTTCCGCTTGGGTTCAGTCGACTGAACCTGAGAGGTCAATCGACTGACCTATGTTTTGGGGTATTTTTGCGAGATTCCAGTAGCATGTTTGGGTCGTTTGGGTGGGGGTCCAGTCGATTGGGTCCTGTATTAGGCGTTTGGTATTTTTGGTGGTTTTGGTTAGTTGTGTGGTGTCCTTTCAGTCGATTGGGTTATGGGGCTCGATCGACTGCTCTCCTCTAGTGGTTTTTCAGTTGATTGGATTATGGGATCCCGTCAATTGAAGTCACGGAGAGGGTGTTGGTCACGTCATGCGGGTGTTGAAGCACGGTCGTGTGCGTGGTGGTTGGTGCATCGTTGAGTGCGGGAAGTGTGGGTTCGTTGTTTATTTTAAAGGTGGTTTCCGGTGAGAACCATTTTGTGGGAGATTCTGGTGTTGTTCTTTGGGCTAGGTTTCAATTTTCTACATCGTTGGTTGTCCGGGTGAGTGGATGGGTCCTTCGGAGAGCAGATGATGAGTGTGCGGCATGTGATGTCGTGTCGGGTTATGTGGCGTTGTTATGTGGAATGTTATGGTTATACGTGCTTTTGGTGCTTGTAGAACTATGATTAGTTTTATTCTTGCATGTTGTAGAATGGGTGTGTGGTTTTATGTGGTCATATGTGATCTTATGCGGTCATGATGTATCTAAGTTCTGATATTTATATGCATGTGTTGCATTGTTTAAAACTCTGGTTTTAAAAATTGTATATGCTGGGGTGAATTTTGGTCCTATGATGAAAGTCCATGAAGATATTTGTTGGCTTTGGTCAACAATGCATATGGAGGGAGGATAGTGGTCATACGGTGAAAGTCCGTGAAGTTATATGATGAGGGGCCGATAGTGGTCTTACGGTGAAAGTCTGTGAAGTTATATGCTAATTTTGCATGTGTTGCGTTATATACATGGCGTGCGTTGCATGTGGAGCTCGTGGGAGTCTTGGCTCATAGGAATCTATCTTTGCTATTAAGGCATTGTACTATATATATTAAATTATTTTTTAGGCTCTAATGAGTCGTGATACGAAACTGTTTTCAAAACTATTTTCTTTAAGACCCTTAGTAGTTCTCGTATAAAACTGTTTTTCAACTATTTTCTTATGGAGCTTGTATGAGTTCAGATATAAAACTGTTTTTATGCTCATGTGAGTCAAAAATTGCACATCATTTTTCGAACATGTTTTGTTTATATTGCATGCTTGTCTAGTTTCTGCTGAGCATTGGCTCACGGTGTGGAATTTGAAATATTTTTCAGGTATCGGTCATGCAGATTGATTCAGGGTTGCTGGAAAGACGGAAGACCTGTAGTCTTCTTTTTTGTTCCTTTTGATCATGTATGTTTACAAGTTTTTTGGTGTTGGAATCGTGTAATGTAAGCCCTTGTGGTGGATATATTAAATGCTTGTATATTTTAATTTGTGAGTAAACATCAGGTTAGGAGTTTTATATAGTTGTTTATGGGTGTTTCACATGACCTGGAGTTTGGGGCGTGACATAAGCAATGCTTTTATCCAACTCACTGGGATTTTAAACCTGTAAAAGATCACATTCTTTAGTGAATCAAAATAACGACTACTAAATATACGTATCTAATAATTATTTTAGAATTAAGAGAATAAGCACTAATAATAACCATGGGATATAAATTATTTTGTATAGACAGTATAAAAATAATTATCCCAATGTGGTCTTATTTTTATACACACGAAGTATACTAACACAATGAGTCGAAACTATAATCGAAACTTATACCATTCTCTGTAATCAAGACATATCTACTAAAATATTGTTCTACAGCCCTACTTATGAGAACTTGTATTTTTAAACACAAGTTAAGAACCTTAATAGTGAATTCTCAACGCGAATGAAAAACACTTAAACCCTAACAATGAATCTCAAAATCACACGAATGCCAAAAATCCTAATTCAAAGCATGCCATCTTGATATCTTAAAAGATTGAACTCAAACCTAGGATAAGCCCAAGAATAAGAAAGCATTAGCCCAACAAGTCATTTAAGGTCCAAAGACAACTAAGAGAAGGCTCAACCTTAGGCCCAAAGGATCAAAACTCTTACGAAACCCAAAACTCCCACAAGGCACATAAACTTAAAGAAAGGTCCAAGAAAAGATTATGACCCAACTTAAATTAAAGGTCCAACTCTTTAATTAAACCAATAAAAAATTAAAAGAAAGTCCATGGATCAAGCCCAATAAAAAAATTCAAGAAAAGCCCAACTTTAATTCTTTTGACCCAAAATTTTAATTCGTGAATTATTAAATACAAAAATTAATAATTAAAACCAAAAAAAAATTAAACCCTAGTGACCGAGTACTTAGGGAAGTGTGCCCAAAAAGTATAAAAATTTCCTAATTTAAGGAAAAGTTGTTCTTAAGTTGCTTTTAGGGTTTTTCTTGAATCAAACAACAAAGTGTACTTTCTTTGGGACTTTTCTGTATAAAAATTAGTCTTTTCGTACAACATATACATTTTTAAATTTCACCTATCATCTTTTGAGCCAAAATTCTAATTCTAGAAATTTAGATTAATCCTATCCACCTATCATCTTTTGTGCTAAAATATTTTCGTAAATATTTTAAACACTTTTCTATTTCTTTTTAGCTATAAGAGTTTTATCCGGCTAAAATTTTCCCAACTCTCCATCTTTCATCTCTTGGCACCTCATTAGTCTACTAAGTTTAAATAACCAAATAGGTCCCTATCTAACTAAGAAATAATGCACTTAAGTTCTTCCCATGAGCTTATAAAAGCAAGACCAAGCCCCACCCCTCTCCCACACCATTCAACCATAGTAAGAGGCCTAGAGAGAGTGAGTCCCAAGGAGGAAGAAGAAAGAAGAAGAAGAAGGAAGAGAGAAAGAAGGAAAGGAAGAAGAAAAAGGAAGAAAGTTGTAGTGACTTGACCCGTTTTAATTTTAAAAGGATTAACTACGGATTTTGGGTAAGAATTCAAACTTGATTTTGGAAAGTCATGGAAAAGTATTTTGAGCTTGAACACGCATGTTAAGACATGTTCGGTGAAGGAAATAAGGTTCCAAAAGATGTCGAGATAAAAATATGCGAAAAGTGTGTGAAGAAAAGTGACATACCTTCACTAATTTGGTCATAACATTTTGTACAAAATGGATTTTGATATGAGGTTAGAACCATTGAAAAGTAGACTTTCGGGGTTTCAATTTGAGCATAAGAACGACCTTATTTGGAGTTCGGATGAAAGAGATATGCTTGTTTAAAGTTGGACCAACAGTGCGGTCGTGGAAGATCGATCCGTCTGTGTCGGGTAGAAGCTATAAGTTATGGGTTTTGGCTTTATTTTCTCATTTCTCACCTCCCTCCTCTCTCTCTAAGGTTAAAGAGTGGTCTAGGGTTTGCATTGTGGAGCTCCTTGAAGCTCTCCATGTCCATTGGAGGGTGAAATCTTGCCATTTCTAAGAGTGAGCAACCATTGGAGAGCATGGATGTGCGTTGGAAGCTTCTCCGTAGCCGCGTGTTTGGGGTTTTGTTGGAGTGGATCTCGCGGGAGGTTTGATTCATATTGGTAGAACGTCTAAAAGGTAGGAACTTTGACTATCTTGGAAGTATTGTTAGATATGAGTTGAATTTCATGTTTATATACAAGAAAAGCATGAAAACTTATGTTTTGAAAACTCTAGGGTAGGGTTTGGGGGTATTACATCTAATGAACCGATGTTGGGTGTAGCTTATAGAAATCCCTCTCAATTAATTCCCAGTAGGCAACGCGAAGCCATTAGGTAATAGATAACTCTATAACTCACCACGACACAACACCACATTTCGAGGATTAACCCGTGGGCATGCGGTCCACATCTTGTGTAAGTTTTTGGTCTTTCACCGTGAAGCCGCTAGCCCAACTTAATCCACATCAATCTATACGGTTCATTATTTGTTCAATACTTTCATTTTCACAAAAAAATCGGGAGTTCAACTCACAACCGGTTCCTCTCCCAATTATTTTCACACATTATCGTTTCAATTCCAATTTCAACTTTTCCATTTTATTGTCAAGTCACATTCAGTTTTAGTATTCAATTTCTCATTTCAAAGCAAATGCATCATAAGCTCCAATACATAACCTTTCATGAATCATATTTCACATTTCTTTCATTAATTTCATAAAGCGCCAATAACACAAAATTGAATTCATTTGAAATCGTGTCGTGTGAAGAAAATGGAATGCAACCATAATATGCATATATATACAAGCTGAAATACATGTTTTCCTTCTAAAGCTTAGAAATTTGAATAAGGACCATGTCACGTTATAACTCATAAATATCTACATATAAACCGTCAAAATCATCATTTATGTAGAAAGACCGCTTCCCTCATAAAGTCTCTCTAAACAGTTCGACATATATATTCTCAACCCAAATAGATTTTTATAGGTGTATCTATGGCCCAAAGAACAAGAAATTTGATAAAAATGTTCAATAGTGAAGAAAATAACATTTTTCACGACATTTGGCCAAAACGGGTAAAAAAAGTTGAAAAATTTTGACATACCTTCACTATTTTAATCATAACTTTTTCTACAAAAAAAAAAGTTTATTGTGAGAGTAGTCTCATTGGAAAGAAGATTTTTGGGGCATCTGTTTGAGTACAAACACGACCCCATTTGGAGTCTGGATGAGGGAGATATAATCAGTTGAAGTTTGGCTCAGCGCAGCAGTCCGCTCAAGCAGACAGAGGGGTGCTCGAGCGCCCAAGCTCTCAGCCAAAAGTTCGCTCGAGCGGATAGGGTTCTGCTCGAGAGCTTTTTCGCCCGAGAAAAACCCATAATGTTCTCCTGTTTTGAATTTCCAACCCCAAAACTCATAAACATATGCAATTATGCTTTCAAATCCCTATTTCCACCCCTAAACATTGTATTTCAAGTATCATAAACCCTTTCTAAGCAATAATTTTCCAAAAACCATGGCTTATCATTTCCCAAAACTCTAAATTTTCATCAAAACCCAACTCAACTCACACATAACCTTAACAATCCTTCAAATCATGCATGAAAACTACTATATTTTACTCGTGTAAATAAAATATCAACTCAAATCAGTACAAACATACAAGATAATCTAAATCCTACCTTAGATTTGCAAAAAAACTTGAGATTCCTCCACTTTCTCCCTCCTAGGGTTTGGATTGAGAAAGCTCTTGACTCCTCGATGCTCCATATTCTACATCCTTCCTCCAAAGCTTGATTTCTACCATTGCTTGCTCCCATTCTAGCTTTAATCTTCAACTTGAGGGATGGAGGGTTAGAATTTCCATGAGGAACATGGCTTTCTCTCTCTAGAGTTGGAGAAGAGAAGAGGAGAAGAAGCGGAGAAGAGGGAAAGAGAAAAAAAAAAAGGTCTCTCATGTGGGTTGAGAGCATGGGTTATTATATATATATATATATATATATCTCAATTTTTCTCCAAGGTTCAAAAATCTTCTAAACATTTCTCGATAGTCTACTCAAGCAGACAGACAACTGCTCGAGCGGTGACCCATGAAGCTGAACCCTACAAATTTCCGTAAAATTCAACTAAAATCTCCAACTTTTCTTGCATTTTAATACTTGAATCTTTCCATTAACATTGCCATGGCATTATCATTCATCACCATGCATCTCAATTTTACTTTCACATATTATTAATTCTATCGTTAACGAAAAATTTGTTATAGCACCCACACCCAAATTTAATTTCGTCTCATCACTTAGCCAAAAACATGAAATCACAAAATAAACAGGTACCGAGTCCTTACATGAGTTGTGTATTGTGTTGTGGTATTGAGGAAGAGTCCATTGATGTCATAAGTTGTGCTATGTCTTGAGTCGTGTCTTGTCTCGATCTGTCTCACGGCACTCAACTGCTTACATATAGTGTCGAACGGGGAGAGTGACGATGGTAAACCGCGCATTACGGCACTTAGCCGAGTACACTTAGTACAGGACGTGAAGGGTGATGTGGTAGGAACAAGGTGTATAGGAACATGAGTGTATGGGAATGTAATGGTACCGAGGTGGTGAGAGCCCGTTGTGGTAACATGGCAATGATTATGGGATAGGTTCTCTGGCAAGACCCAAGGAAAACTACTTCTTGACAACATTAAACTTTTGGAGCTCGAACAAAGAACATTGTGATTTTATGTTGAAACCCCATGCATTGGTGAGTGAACGTAATTGCTTATCTCTTTTATGTATATTGTTATGTATTAGCATATTATGGATAAGTTAGTTAGGTTACAGTTATTCCTCTGAGCCTCGTAGCTCACAACATGTAAATGCCAGGTGAAGAAGAAATCTACAAGGAATCCATCTCGATTGAGAAGGAGGAGCCTTGGACTCTCTCCCATGCAGAAGAAGACATAGTAGAGACCATGCACGTGTCTTAATTAATTCAAATATGTAATGTTTTGACTTCAAACTTTAAAGTACTTTTGTAATATTGGGAATTCTCATTTTATTGTATTAAAGTCTCCATTTTTTTGACTTAATCTTTTGAATCGAGATACTTACTTTTAAAAAAAGATTATGAGCTATTTTTCACAAGTCATAAAGAAAAATATTCTTTTAATGATGTCTCCAAAAGTTGAGGCATCACACTACCGATGACATGTCCAATTTCAACTAAGACTATGAACCAAAGACTTATATTTTATAAGAACCGATAATCTAGTATTCCGTGTGTAAGTCAAACTCTACACACACCAAATTAACTACCATATAGAATAAAAGACACTCATACACAATATTAAATAAATAATAAAATGTATACATTACTCATGGAGATTCTCATTAAAATGAAAAAATAGATTTTATTAAAATCAAATCAAAGACCACAAATCAAGTATGATTTTTAGTATACAACCCTAACACCTTCTACTTGACCTGATTCTAAAAATTGCACAAAACTTATCAGAACTTATCATTCATCGACCTTTCGGATGTCTAACCAGATGCTGGTGATTTTGTGGGAAACTGTCCAAACGTCCATTTGGACATAATTGGACCGTGTGCTTTCTTCCTTTATTTTCTCATGTTTTTTCTCTTTTAAGTCACCTCCAAAGTTAATGTTGCAAACACTACAAAAACCTTATTCGTAACACAAAATGAGAGCTTCGCTATGTGGTGTTTCAAAAGGGTTCGTCAGATTTCCTTTTGGGAAAGAAAGATGAGTCACCTTTTGATAACCCTTTTTAAAAGAAGAAGGTTTTCTTTTAAAACGAAAGACCGAGTTATCCAAACATATAAAAATTGAGTCGCCACTTGATTTTTGAGAAAAATCAAGAAAAATAAAAATTAGACCATGTTCAGCGTTACCATTGTAAAAGGGTCCGGGGGCTAAGGTATAGGAAAGATGTTAGGCACCTTTTTCGCTCAACCGTTAAATTGGCCTCTACTTAATTACATTCAGTTCTTATTTTAATTCTTTCAAAAGTAACAAATATAGAAAGTGAGATTAAAGAGAGTCCATACAAAGAAAATAAGAAAATTAAAAATCCTGCCTAACGCATTCTCAAAGAAACAGGAACACCTAAGGGTCATATTGGATTGTTTTTTACGTCTATTATACTTTATATACTGGTCATCATAAAGAAGACAACATTTAATATATGATTTAGGCTATTGGACTAACAAAAACAATGCGGCCATAGCAAACAGTGATCATGGCCTCCTTAAAATAAGAGTAAAATATCTCGGCCGTGACATTTAGACTTCGCGGCCATTACAAATGAAGAAAAGAAGGTCACGGGCGTAGCAACCAGAAATTGCAACCGTTATGTTCAAAGTATCTAGATTGATTTTTACAATGTACAGTGTGCTAATGGGCTTAGATATAATAAAACATATAATTATAGGATCAACCAAATACTTATAGCATACTAATTTTCCCAAAATCATGATTTTAAACATTTTTCTTGGCATTTAAATTACATGTCCATTTTACAGCTAATACCAACAAGACATAAAATGAAATACAAAACTCTAGTCGTAATTATCTCGGAGAGATAAAAAATGGGATATAGTAGTGTTACGGCGATATACGGGTATCTAAAACGGTTAATCGCATGTGAATACCTCCTCAATCTTTGGCGCTAGGTCGGATGCATGGAGATACACCAAGAGTCTTTTTGTACATCCGTGAAACCTCGAACTCGACTTGAGAGAAGGAAATGATAGCACCTCGATTTCCATGGCAAGTTATGACATACATATAGGTATAATAAGGGTTATGCTAACGTATTCATTCATATTTAGTCATTAATTATTATACTCATAGACATGATGTTTTCCCAACACAACACACAAAATAGTTAAGTAGTAAAGTCATCCTTTACAAGTACAAAAAATAGGAAAGTTGCTGGAATTTACAACATAAAATGATAACAACAAGAAACTTCAGTATTTTCTATGTGGCCCCAAATTCCTCAGGTTCTTGGTACTAGACCTATTCAGCAAAGTCTTCTTGATACTGAAGTTCTTTTTCTTTACCTGCAGTACTAACGCCGTGAGCCGAAACTTAGAAGAAATTCTAAAATCGTACTGGTCTAACTCAAACACAATCTAGCTAAGCAACATTTCACAATAAAATTATCGTATAATCAACAATTAGAGAGAGATTTAGAAGTAAGCTTAACTACAATATATAGCATGGCATTCATTTAGATGTACAAGAAATGTTAAGTATGCATCAAATATCATGCTAGTGGATGTTATGCATATGCCTAATCCGACCATAGACTATGAACTGAAACAAGAATTCCATTCAAGGAATTCCAAGGGATATACTTTCCAGAATTTTTCTGGATAAAAAAAACAAAATATAGAAAATAAAAAAGGGGAAAAGAAAGCTGCCCAAAACGCGGCGCAATCCAGAAGGCACAGCAATTTTTTTTTTTCCCAATCGGTTAGTTGGCTTTATTCCGCCGCAGCAAGCAAAAGGTGCACAAAGCAGTTTTGTTTTATTCTCAATCACTAGGCGCAATTTAAGTCCAAAAGAAGCAATTCCCAATGTTGTTTCGTGAAGGCACCAGTGCTGCGCCAATCCAAGCCGGTTTTCCAAGCAGCCTATGCACAGTGGCTAGAAGCATGTCCCAAGTAGCAGCGGTACAGGCCGATTTCCAAGTTTTGACCAAGCAGGCTTCGGTAGTTTCCAGTTGTCCAGCGCCGATTTTTCTCTTGGGCAATGGTTTTTAATTGCGCCAATCACAGTGGTTTCCCAAATCCCAAAGGAGCCTCCAGCACTATTCACAGTGGGTTTCCGATTTTGGCGTTTGGCTTTGAAAATTCAAAATCAAAGAAGTCCGGTTTCAGCATGCTACAGTTGCGGCAAAACAGTGGGCACTGGGATCAAAAGCTTTTGAATTGACGCTGGGATCAAAACAGTGGTCTTTTATTGAAAAGCAAAAGCTTCGGCAATCATCCGAGCAGTAGCGTCCCATCTGAATTCCAAGCGTGCCGCAGTGTGTTTCCCAATTGGGGGAGGATTCCCAAACTGTTGTGGGATTTTTCCAATTGGCTGAAGCGGCGGAATCCTACTCAGGCGCAAATTCCAAAACTGTTTTAGTTAGATTATAATTACTGATAAAGATTGAACACAGTAAAATGATAAAGACTAAATCATTAAAGCTTATTTAGAATATGAGACTGAAATTTTTTAAAATTTCAATCGGATCATAAAATTAAAATTTATATTTATCTTGTATTTAATTTATTTTTATATTTTAATTACGTTAATGATATATATTAGTTTTATCTATCATGTTAATTTAATTAATTCGAATATTCGGTTTTAATTAAAATATTTTGTAATAAAAATAAAATTAAGTTTTTTTAATTAATCAATTTTAATTAAATGAATTTTTTTTAGATATTTTATTTTTTACAAAATATCACGTTTAAAAGATGATTTTTTTTAAATCAGATATCTTAGAAAAACGTAAGAATTAATTTCGAATTTTGAATTAATTAAATGAAAAATATTTAATCATAATAAATTATTATTTTTTGAAAAATGTGAAACGAAAAATAAAATAAATAAATGCCTTTAATCATTACTTTAACTGAAAAGCTGGAAGAAAAACTGTGCATTTATTAGATTTTATTTGTTACGCATTTAAACACAAAAAGATAGTTTGATAAATTAGAATCTTTAGAATCGTATACACGGAAAGATGTTTGATTCTTTCAGATCATGTGACTTTCGAAAGATGGTTTGATAAATCAGAATTTTTAAAATTGTGTACACGAAAAGATACTTGATTCTTTCAGATCGTGTGATTTTTGAAATTAACAAATTTATTTTAATTAAACGGATTTTTATAACCCTAAAAAATATTTTAAAAATCAAAGTAGGAGAGAGAATTTATTCACAGATAAATCCCGCGGTCTCCATCACCAGTTTGTAGGCAATGTAATTAAACCATGCGTGTCGGCAGTAAGGCCTTCCTCCCCAATGGACAGATTAATTGCGGTGTCGCCAGTACAAACCTCATTTAAGGATAATTCTGGATAATTGTTAGTGTTGATCATTTTTTCAACTGAAAGGTTCATTGCGAAGCGATTAATTTGGAATTAGATGATGGTTAACACTTAACTGTATATAATAGTATCCTCTCCAACTAAGTCACTACTATTATATACTAGACCGAAACTATGTCAGCTATTTAATTTTACTTGACGTGGTCAGTTGCCTAGATAGTAAGATTAAAAGAAATTGGCTTGCCTGCTCTTATGATGGATAGTAGACGTCCACCAAACGTGGCATGCTATTCATAGGTTACCAAGCTGCTGGCGAATTAATTTTAAAATAGTAGAGGGAACCAAATTAAAATAAATTTAAAATTTTGCTCATCATAATTAACGATTTTTTTAATTATGTGATTCTTAGGATTAAAATGGATTTCAACCCACTCGCTTCAATACTCAAAGAAAACAAACTTACGGGATCAAATTATGTTGACTGAAAATGTAACTTGGATATAACTTTAACTACAAATGGTATTCTTTTCATACCAGAAAATATGTCTGTTTCAGAAAAAAGTTCTTCCTCGGGATCGAAAGGCATGAAGAAGAAAAAGGTTCAGAAACAGGGAGACGATTTTTAGGGTAGTCAGTGGGTCACGGACTTGTGTGAAAAAGCCGAAAGGCATATGGTTTTACTGCAACTAGACCCGGCACTGAAAAAAGTTATGTCCAGTATTTCTCAGATGACAGAACAAGCACGTTAATTTCTATTCACTGGTTGTGGAAACATGTTTAGCGGTCTTATCTACCGGTACCTGGTGTTTAGATATGGGAGCCACCAATCATGTCTGCAATTAATTGCAGGGGTTCTAAAAAATCCGACAACTTAGTGATGGAGAGACTTACCTGCATATGGGCAATAATACAAAGGTAACAGCAGTTGCAGTAGAAGATGTCACTCTCAGTTTTGGTAAAGATTATGTATTAATATTGAGAGATTGTCTTTATGAACTGGCAATTAGATATACCTTAGTTTTCGTTTCTATATTGGTTAGAGACGGATATTTTGTTTATTTTAATAATTCTGTAGTTATTAAGGATAATAAACGGGTTATCTGTTCTGATACATTGGTGGACAATTTTTATATTATTACTCCAATCTCTCCTACACTGCAACTAACTGAAATGAATAACACATCTAATTTACCATATAAGAGAAAAAAAAATTTCTTTAATGAACTAAACGTTGATTTAGTACTTACATTTGGGTCATATTAATCTAAAAGGACAAACAGACTGATATCATATGGACCTTTGAGTTCATTGGAAGTAGAGGAACTTTCAGTCTGTGAATCTTACTTAGAGGGTAAGATGACCAAGAGGCCATTTTCAGTCAAAAGATATAGAGTGAAAGAACCGTTGGAGCTGGTTCATTCTGATGTGTGTGGTCCTATGACAATCCGAACTAGATGTGGCTTTGAGTACTTCGTCAGTTTCATTGATGACTACTTAAGATATGGATACATTTACTTGATGCACCGTAAGTCTGAATACTTTGAGAAATTCAAAGAATTCAAGGCGGAGGCAAAGAAGCGTCTGAATATAAGTATCAAATCACTACGATCCGACCGTAGTGGGGAATACCTCTTTGGAGAGTTTAAGGACTACATGTCATCAGAAGGGATTACATCCCAGTTGACTGCACGTGGTACTCCTCAACAGAATGGTGTAGCAGAAAGAATGATTAGAACTCTTATGAAATAGTAAGGTCAGTGATGAGTTATTCAGGTTTACCAGATTCATTTTGGGGACTCATTTTAGAGACAGCGGCTTACATTCTGAACTTGATACCTTCTAAGTCAGTACCTTCTACTCCCACAGAATTGTGGACCGGGCGTAAGCCTAGTCCGAAACACATTCGAATTTAGGGATGTCCAGCACATGTGCTGAAAGGGAACGCGGGTAAGTTAGAACCGAGGACAGAAGTCTGTTTCTTTGTGGGGTATTCCAGGGGAACGAAATGTGGTCTATTTTATAATCCTATAGATCAGAAGGTCATTGTTAGCACCAATACTCGATTCTTAGAAGATGATTATATTATGGACCACAGGACCAATAGCAAAATTATTCTGGAAGAACTGAGAGAAAATGTCAGTAGAACGAAAGAGGAACCTCTAGTCGCTGATATTCTATTACCTCGTCGTAGTGGGACGATTATCGGGATAGGTGCAAATCAAGAATAGGGTGCTGATGCACAGAAGATTTTGCACAGCGTGTTACTGCTAGTGCATAGGCACAGGTAGTGCCTCGTCGTCGTGGGAGGGTTGTTCATCAACCTGACCGGTATATGTTCTTAGGAGAGTCTTTTGACAGGATCCCGGCAGAACTGGATATGGAGCCCTATAACTACAATGAAGCACTACAAGACAAAGATGCAAATCTTTGACAAAGGGCTATGAATTCAGAAATAGAATTTATGTATTCCAATCAGGTTTGGAAACTTATAGAACCACCCGAAGAGATAAGACCCATTAGATGCAAGTGGATCTACAAGAGGAAGAAAGAAGTAGACGAGGAGGTTGAAACCTTCAAAGCTATGCTTGTTGCTAAAGGGTTCACTCAGAAAAAAGGGATCGACTATGAGGAAATCTTTTCACCGGTAGCCATACTTAAGTCTATCCGAATTCTCTAATCCGTTGCCACGCATTTCAATTACGAAATCTGGCAAATGGATGTCGAGATAGATTTCCTTAACGAAAGTCTTGACGTGTGTATCTATATGACACAACCAGCCGAATTCATTGCAAAAGGCCAGGAGCACATGTTGTGCAAGCTTAAGATATCCATTTATGGATTTAAGCAGGTATCGAGATCTTGAAACACTCAGTTTGATCAAGTTATAAAGTCTTATGATTTTGATCAAAGTCCGGATGAGTCCTGTGTGTACAAGAAGCCCGACGGAAGCGTGGTGATCTTCCTAATACTTTATGTACACAATATCTTGCTCATCGAAAACGATGTGGGGGCATTATCTATGGTTAAAGTATAATTATCTGGGCAGTTCAATATGAAGGACTTGGGAGAAGCCAGTCACATCATTGGGATCAAGCTTATGTGACATCGAAAACAAAGGATGTTGGGCTTATCACAAGCAAAATGTATCGATAATATATCCTTGCTCGTGTTAGCATGTAGGATTCTAAGAAATGGTTTCTCCCTTTCAGGCATGGAATCACTATATCTAAGGATTAGTGTCCTAAGACACTTGATGAGATAGAGATGATGAATGCGGTTCCTTATGCTTCGGCAATAGAAAGCCTCATGTATGCTATGTTTTGCACTAGACCCGACATCTGTTTTGCCGTTGGCATGGTTAGCAGATATAAGTCTAATCCAGGGCAGGAGTATTAGATTGCGATAAAGAATATAATCAAGTGCCTGAAAAGAACTAAGGATTATATGTTGATTTACCAGGCACACAGTCTAGTACCTTTTGGGGTACACAGACTCAAATTTTCAGTCAGACATAAAGTTTGCATCAAGAGACAACCTTGCATATCCTTTACAAATAGCTTACCGGCTAAGACTTTTGATAGTCATGTAGAAGGCATGGGAGTCAGATGTATGGTAGCATGATTTTGAGTATAAGTGGGAGATTGTTATGGTTGGTATACTAAAAACTATATTTTTAGCATTTAATTTTATTTTAATAAAATTATTTTTTTATTTTATGAGAAATTTTATGAGTAATGTATGTATATCATTTCTTTAACGTTATGTATGAATATTCGATATTCTGTATAGTATTTTAATCTGGTGTGTAAAGTACGGCTTACACACAAAAGACTAGATTTTAAGTTCTTGCAGAATATAAGTTTTATGTTAACAGTTTAGATGGAAATGGACATATCATCGGTACGACTGTGGCACAGAGTTTCAGTAGGCATGTCTTGATTACGGGAAACAAATAATAGCGTCGTCTATTGTTCCGACTCTCTGTGCCAGTACACTTTATGTGTATTGAATATGACATTTTGGGTAATTAATTTAGTACTGACTATTGACTATGTAGATTAATTTACACCCCAAGGTTATTATGAATAGTGCTTATCCTCTTAATCCTAAAATAATTACTGATTTGCATATATTTAATATTTGTTATTTTGATTAATTAAATGGTGCGATCTTATATGGGTCTATATTCCCAGTGAGTTGGATAGCGGTATTATTTATATAGAAAATATTAATTATTGACGGAATCTACGTCCCGAATGATCGGGATTGACAATACCCCCTTAAAGATGCTTATAAGTTTTAACCGAGTCAAACTTTGCAGGTGAATTTAATTATTCAGCGGTCAAATAAGTTAAGCGGAAGGGTTTAAGGATTATCAAGATGCCAATTAAATTAAATTATCAGTAATTAAATTTAATTGGCGGGTATCGAGAATCTTAACGTGGGGAGAAATGGTAAGCATT
>JAOTRH010474566.1:0-26328 GCA_034768845.1 Heliamphora exappendiculata | reverse complement strand
CAAAGTACTGTACATTATCTGAACACAATCAATCAATCACTTCAGGATTAAGAGTTCGTGCAATACATGATAATACGAGATGTGGATTAATTCATATAGTTAGTATAGAGTTGATCATCATGCTGATCCCGCTCAATACACTCCAACTGTACTAACACATCGAGCTCGAACATCGAATTCTCAAAACCTGAATTCAACCCGTTCGACCTAGCCAAGACCAGCTACTATAACGATGTGCTACAATCGTACCAATAGAATGTCTGGGTCCTTTGCGATTGTGAGCCTACCTGTATAATCTATCAGAACCTATGGCCCAATCTTCCGTATAGTATACACCAAGTCAAATACTGGACAGAATATACGGACTATGCACTCATTCATCACAAATACAAATATAAAATTCCGAATGCAAAAATATCTTAAATGTTTCTCATTAATATGCGAGGGATCAAGAATGAAAAAACCTAAAAAGTAAAATTTTTCAGTATACATTCCAAACACGACCATAAGAATTACATTACGCATGCTTCCAAATCCAAAACATTTTACAACAAACATGATCCATATACAAAGGTATAAACTACCTAACATAGGCAAAATATCATAGCCTTATCATTCACCACCCCATGGCACCTCAAGGTCAACCTACAAGACTGCGTCCACCTAAAAAAGATTTTTCATAAAATCCCACAACGTGAGCTGAAGACCAATAGAGACAGACTATAATGCAGTAAAGCAGGATATGCAATTACATAGTATAAAATTGACTCACCCACATGAGCCTCAAAACAGTTTTACTTCTTAAAATCCCAAGTTTCCATCCGACTCACACGAGTCTCAAAACAGTTTTCTATCATCAAAATCAAACATTTCAGCAATATAAATAATGTTTCACAATTAAAGAAAATAATATCCAAAACGTTATTTTTCCACTCAGATCACACAGCCGAGAAATGATCATATATACCGACTCTGTCACACCCGGAACAGATGAAACAACTATAGACTCCTGCCCATTACTTTAGACCTAAATCATTTAAGACCTGTAGGGTAATGATAACTTTTATGCGGAGCCACAACGACGCTCGCCTCACACAGGGTCAACCACCTTTTTACAGGCTTTACCCGAGGGAAGGAAACACCCACCACCTCTTTGCGGACTAAAACCGAGGGTAATGGGCATCTTGAGTAAAACCCACCACCTTTAAAATTATACATCAACTATGTATAAAAAGATCCAAAGGCCATCTGCCATGTCATCCATCAATCATGGAGATCAAATAATATTTTTAAAAATGTTTCCACTGTTTCTATCAAAACGTTTATAAATCTGAAACTCAACCCCGAAGGTTAACTTCAAACCTTCAAAACACAGTTTTCAAGATTTTTAGAAATCTACCGTTTTTAAAACTATCTTTTTGAAAATCACGAATATCCACGCGTCCATATCATGTACTAAACCAAGAAAAGCGCAACACATGCTTTTTATTCGAACAAATACAATTCAAACATAAAATATGACATTTAAAGCATTTTTAATCGGTAGAAAAGTGTATAATTGCACGTAACACCATTTAAAGATAACATAGTCTAGGTTCCTATCTCGTTGAGTCAAAACTCGATACCTTAAAAAATGAACCTTGACGAAATAAGATTTCGTCTGGATGAACGCGAAACCCCCGGCACAAATACCAGGACCCACTGTCAGACCGCTGAAAATTGAGCCTTGGGTCTATCAAAATCTAGAGAGAAGGCAGAGAAATTGAAACTTACTAAAGAAGCTAGCTTTCTAAAATATCTTTCAAGAGTTTGATATTTATAGGTTTAGCCCTGTACAGGACTCCAGTCGACTGGATCCACCACATCAATTAACTGAAAAGCTACTGGAATCTCGAAAAACACCCACCAACCCAACCCAGTCAACTGACTCACCTAGTCCAGTCGACTGGATGCACACACTGTTAACCCAGTCGACTGGATCACCCAGTCTAGTCGACTAGTCGATGGAAAAACCAACCTCAGCGACGAAACATGTTTTACAGCCCTTCAAACCAAACCAAACATGCCTTTTTTTAACCCAAACAAGCGCCAAACACACAAGCACCTGTTGTTCTACTATGAAGAGGCAAAATCCAACACGTTGGGTATATATATATATATGAAAAAGAAAAAAGCTGGGTCTCACATAACATTTTTAGTGATAAAATTTATAAAGAACAAGATGCTCAACAGAATAGGAGATTAATATGTGAATTATTGTTTAGTAATATGTATTAAAAAAGATGTATTTGATAGTGTTGATAATGAGCTAATTATTCAATACTTTCAAAATATGAAAATTCGTCAAGATCAACTATAAAAGTTTGTTTTTATTTATCTTTTTGGTAATAACGGTATCAATATATATAAAATTATATTTTGTTATGATTCAAAAATTTCAAATTAATTTAAAATTTTATTTAAAAATATGAGATAAATTTTATTATATAATATAAAATTATTAAATTTAAGTTACTAATGACTTTGGTGACAAAAATGCTTAGAGTCACTGCCGGAGTCAAGCTGCATTAAAGCCTAGCGATAAGGACAATTCACATCAAATCTCCGGTTGTGAAGATCATCAACCCAGTGAGAGGGGAAGTCATAGTAGCCCAATGAAATGAACAAGTCATAGGTCATATCATTCCAAAAGGAGAGAAAAATGTTCACAATAACCGAATCAACAATCACGTGGTCGTATCTTTTTTGTCAAAACTCTTGAAAAAATTTAAAAAACAATTTCTGTACTCTCAGAAAATTCTCAAAATCGAATTTTCATACTCTTGAAAAATTTCAAATTCATTTTCATACTTTCAAAAAATCATAAAAACTAATCTTTCATACTCTTGAGCATTTTTCAGCTCATTTTCGACACTCTCAAAAAAAATATTTTTATACTCCTGAAAACTTTTAAAATTTTCTTCTGTACTCTCAGAAAATTATCAAATTTATTTTTTCACACTCTTGGAAGACTTTTAGCTCCTTTTCTGTACTCTAAATCACTTTTTCGTACTCTCGAGAAATTTCTAACCCATTATCTGTACTCTCATAAATCAATTTTTAACACTAGTAAAAATTTATAGCTCATTTTCTGTACTCTCTGAAAATCAAATTTTTATACTTTGGAAATTTTTGAAACCATTTTTTGTACCATCATAAAATCAAAATTTCATACCCTTGAAAATTCTCAAATTTATTTTTCTGTACTCTCAGAAAATCATCAAAATTAATTTTCATGTACAATTGAAAAATTTCCAACTCATTTTCGTACTCTCAAAAAATTTATTTTTTAATTTTTCATACTCATAAAAATTTTGAATTTATTTTCTGTACTCTAAGAATATTCTCAAAATTCATTGTTCAAAAAGATTTTAAACTTGTATGATGTACTTTTAGAAAATTCAAATTCATCTCAAATTCATTTTTTGTACTTTAAAAAATTCTAAAAATTAATTTTTTCATTCTCTGAAGTTCATTTTTTATATTCTCAGAAAAATTCTAAATCAGTTTTTCATACTTTTAAAAGTTCTTAAATCCAATTACTATACTCAGAAAATGCTAAGTCAATTTTTCATACTCTTGAAAATTTTCAGATTTACTTTCCGTGTTCTTAGAAAATTCCCAAAATTATTTTTTCGTACTCTCAAAAACTTTGAAGTTCATTTTATGTACTCTTAAAAAACTCACCAAAATCAAATTTTCATACTCTTGAAACTTTTTAAACTCATTTTCTATTTAATTGGAGAAATTTTTAGAACATTTTCAAAGTACAATGCTCTTGGCAGCTTCCCTTTATTCTTGCTCTTTAGTGGTGCGAAAATGAGATCTCATCTTAAATTCCTTTGTCTACCCTCAACAAGTATGATTAAACAAGGAGAGCCAACTATGTACGCCTCATTTTTGTCTCACATGTAAAGTATTTTAAAATATTTTTCATCACTGTTAGGAATTTTTCCTAACGTCGTGTTTGAACTTTATTTTGGAAAATTTATGCCAACTCAATCTTTTAGTGTGATGATGTTAATTTCCAAGTTTTGATGTATTTTGGTATTAGAAAGTTTTGTTCATATGTAGAAGTGAGCATGCGAGGACTTAATGTTTGGCAGTATATCAAAGTTTGGTAGCATAACAGGCTTGATCGCTCGAGCTGTCTATCTCGGGCAATCTTTATATTTTTGTTAAGGTTAGCAACCTTTTGTTAGATAGTTGTTTTTAGGCAACTAGGTTGTGAGAGGCTTGAAGGTTATTTTGTAAGGCAGAGTGTCTTGAGAGTTTTTGGAGTGAGTTTGTAAGAGTTGACGAACCCATGCTATTCTGAAGCGTTCAAGATTATCGTTCAAGTCATCAAGATCAACAACACATCCAATACTTGAGATGATTCTCAAGTGAAGAAGTCTGTAGGAGGATTCTGATGGCAAGTGAGTACAGAGTTGGTGCACGAGAATTTGACAAGAAGATGAGTTGCAATAGGTAGAGGATTCAACTGGATTTTGTAAGGTTTTCTTATAATCAATACTATTGATAGTGCTTACTTTTTCCAACTTGGTTAAGTCCCGTGATTTTTACTCTTTTTGGAAATTTTCACGTAAAAATCGCTTGTCTCTTTTGTGTAGTTGTTGTGGTTTATTTGTTGGTTGTTTTATTGTTATTCATACGTGCAAATCAGACAGAGAGTTTTTAATTCACATAGCAAAAAACTGATTTTCAATTGGTATTAGAGCAGGATTCTTCTTGATTATATTTTTTGTTTGATTTACACATATAAATTATCTGAAAGAAAGTATGTCCACCGGTAAACCTCCCATTCTTAACGGGTCTAACTACCCTTTTTGAAAAGTCAGGATGAGAGCTTTTCTTAAGTCTATTGATGAAAGGGATTGGTTAGCTGTTATTGAGGGGTATGCATACAAGACTATGACTGTTGATGAGAAAATCATCCCTAAGCCATCGGTTAAATGGGATAAAACTAATTTTGATAATGCTCGGTGTAAGCATAAGGCTATGAACACTATCTTTAGTAGGATCATACACGAGAAATTTCGTAAAATAAGCACTTGTAACTTGGCTAAAGAAGCGTGGGACATCCTTCAAGTCAATCACAAAGAAACTCAAACCGTAAAAATATCTAAATTTCAACATCTTATCACAAGTTTTGAAACCCTTCGCATGAAAGAAGACGAGAAGTTTGATGATTTTTACGTTAAGTTAAGTGATATTATTAACGCTTCTTTTAATTTCAGTGAAAAGATCCCTAACTCTAAAATTGTTCAAAATCTTTTGAGATCTCTTCCCAACTGCTTCCAACCAAAAGTCACTGCAATAGAGAAAAATAAATACATTAACTCTATTACAGTTGAAAGTTTGGTTGGAAACTTGCAAACTTACGAGCTAAAATTTTAAAATCATAAGACTTCAAAAAATTTAGTTTTCAACTCAGCTTAAGAGTTTGCAAGTGATTCTGATGATGAGTTTAATACTGAGAGATGATGGTTATGTTCGTCAAAAAGTTTAAAAATCTTAGAAAAATAAGAAGCCTAATTAGGACGACAAATTACAGAAGTGATTTGGGAACGACAAACATAAGAATGGTCCCAAATTCTTTGACAAAAAGGGTAAAAATCTCAAAACTCTAGCCCCTAGTGTTATGAGTGCAAAAGATTTGGATAGATTGCTCAAGAATGTTCTAACAAGATGAAAAAGAAACAAAAAGTGTTTACTTTAACTTGGAATGATGAAAGTGAACCTGAGTTGAGTGACGAGAATGATGACCTGTATAATGATGACAATGTTATAGCTTTTGTTGCATCTGTTCACGAGAAGTCTAGTAAAATTGATATAGATGTGACTGAGTGAAGGTGAGAAGGAATAATCAAATGTGAAAATTATTGAAGGGGAAGATAGTGACACTCTCCAAGTAGCTTACTATAAACTCTACAAGGAGAGTTATGTGTTGATAAAAAAATGTGTAAAACTTGTGTTTTAACTAAAAACAAGTGAAAGTGAGAAAGAGAAACTCGTGCAAGAGTTACTGATGGCTCAAGAAAAAGAAAAAGATTTGAAAAATGAATTGAATATCTTGTGCATTAATTTGGAAATCTGTAAACAAGATAAGGAAATATTTATACTATTAAATGATGATAAATCTTTTAGAATGTCTGAGTTAGAGAGTCAAATAACTGAACTTGAGAATCAATTTAATAATGCTAATGCTACTCTCAAGCGTTCGAATATAGGTTGACGTGCATTGGATGGACTTCTCGGTGATCAAAAAGTAACAAGTGACAAAGCTGGTTTGGGATTTGCTAGTACTTCAAAATAGTGTGCAGGGAAACAAAAAAAAGCTCAATCATTTCAAACATCAGTGGCCCCAACGTTTGTGAAATCTAAGCAGGTTGAAGGGGTGAGTTCCAAAAATAGTATATACAAGAACTTCTCCAAAGGGAAGCCAAGGGGAATAAGTACGACAGGTAAGGCCACCATATAACGTGGCAAGGTAAGAAAGTTTAACCCTCATCTTACATGTCATCATTGTGGCATTTTGGGTCACATCTATCCTTACTGTAAGATTTTGCATCGCATGTCCATGATTGATAAGAAGTTTGTGCCCATTTGTCATTACTGTGGAGTGAGAGGTCATATTATACCACAATGTTTTAAATTGCATGACAGGTCTCACTTGAGCTATTCAGTCCAATTTATATACCTTCATAGCCTAGACACCTAGAATACATCCTATATAGTCTGTTCCTGTGTAAACTAGAAAAGTCTGGGTTCAGTTTAGAGATCTAAAAGCTTATGTGGTTCAAACAGCTATGAGAGCTCAAAGCTCACACATGTGGTATCTTGAGAGTGGATGTTCACATCATTGGTTGGGTGATAGGTCCTTGTTTGTTTCTCTAGAATCATATAATAGTGGGATTGTGACTTTTAGAGATGGCAATTCCACCAAAATCATAGGAAATGGTTTTATTTCTATCCCAGGACTTCCCAAGTTAGAGAATGTCCTTCTGGTTGACGGTTTAAAGGCAAATCTGTTAAGTATTAGTTAGATATGTGACACTCATCATGAGGTGTATTTTTTAAAAAATAACTGCATTATTTTGGACAAAAAAGAGAAAAACTATCATGTATGGTGTTAGAACATCTGACAATTGTTATGATATTATTCCTTTAAATATTGAGACTTGTAATTCTGTCAAGATCAATGATGTTGAGCTGAGGTATCAGAGACTTGGTCATGTCAATTACAAGGAGTTGTCAAAAATTTCTAATAAAGAGTTGATCAGAGGAATTTTCAAGTTGGGTAGTCTATTGAACTGTGTTTGTGGTGCATATCAAATAGGAAAATAGACCAGAGTTCCTCATAAGAAGATAGACACTTTAGGTAAGATTCACATGGATTTGATGGGTCCTACTAGGTTTGAGAGTTTAGGAAAGAAAAAATATATTTTTGTTATTGTTGATGACTTCTTTCGTTTTACTTGGGATAATTTTCTGAGAGAGATGTCTGAAATTTTTTCTGTTTTCAAAACTTTTGTTCTTAAGCTTCAAAATGAAAAATCCAAGTCATTAAACTCTGTTATTTGCATTCGGTCTAATCATGGCAAGGAGTTTGAAAACTCTGACTTTACTTCTTTTTGTTAATCTTTGGGTATACATCCCGAGTTCTTTGCCCCTAAAACTCCTCAGCAAAATAGGGTAGCTAAAAGAAAAAATCGAGTTATTTAAGAAATGGCTCGTGTTATGTTACATGATAAGAATTTGCTCCAACACTTTTGGGCTGAAGCTGTGAACACCGTATGTTTTACCATAAATCGTGTCTATCTGAGACTAGGGACTATTCACACTCCTTATAAACTTTGAAAAGGTACAAAATCGAATGTCAAGTACTTTCAGACTTTTAGGAGTAAATGCTACATTTTTTGGGATATGGAACAATTTGGTAAATTTGACTCCCATAGTGAGGAGGAAATCTTCTTAGGCTACTCCATAAACAGTAGAGTATATCGTGTTTTTAATAATAGAACATCTAGTGTTATGGAATCTATAAATGTTGTCATTGATGATGAACCTACTCTTACACATGCTAATAATGATTTTCCTATTTCAGGTGAACTCAATGGAAAACTAGGAGCCGAAGAAACTGAAAGACAGCCTAAGCAAGAAGTAGGTGAAGAAACTATTGAAAAGAACCTCACCAATGTGAAACAGGATTCCCAACTGCAAGAATCTAAACCCAAAGGTTCTCAGAAGAAAGGACTTAAACCCTCAGCAAGGGTGAAGCTCAACCATTCAATAAGTTAAATCCTTAGCAAAGTCACTGATAGGATGTGGACTCAGCGACAAATGTAGGATGAGGTAACATTTATGTGTTATGTATCTTTAATTGAGCCGAAAAATGTCAATAAAGCCCTTCTTGATGAATGTTGGATTAATGCCATGCATGAGGAACTTTAACAATTTACTAGGAATAATGTGTGGAAACTAGTCCCTTATCTCTCTAACAAGCATGCAATTGGAACCCAATGGATATTCAAGAATAAAACAAATGAGTTTGGTGAAGTGATTAGAAATAAGGCTAGACTTGTAGCACAGGGCTATACTCAGGTAGAAGGAATTGATTTTGATGAGATATTTGCCCTAATTGCACGTCTTGAATCCATTAGAATATTTTTTTTTGCGATTCCATGTAAGCTTCATATTAAACTGTACCAAATGGATGTCAAGAGTGCTTTTTTGAATGGTGACCTTAAAGAAGAAACCTATGCTGAACAGCCCAAAGGGTTTATCGACCTTTCTTTATCTAATCATATTCTAAAGCTTAGGAAAGCTCTTTATGGGCTGAAACAGGTTCCCAAAGCTTGGTATGAAAGGTTAACCTCGCTTTTGTTAGAAAAATCCTTTTTCTAGGGGTGGTGTCAACAAAACCCTATTCATTTTCACCTAGAATCATAACATTCTTGTAGCTCAAGTTTATATCGATGACATCGTGTTTGGGTCTACTAACAAAGCTTAGTAAAAGAGTTCTCCACTAAAATGAGCAATGAATTTTAGATGAGCTTAATGGGAGAATTGAACTACTTTTTAGAGCTTCAGGTCAAACAAACTTCATTTGGCATGCTCATCTCTCAGTCTAAGTATGCTAGGAATCTTGTTAAGAAATTTGGTTTAGAAAGTTCAAAACACGCTAGGACTCTTATGAGTGTCACCACTAAACTCTCAAAAAACGAATCTAGTAAACCTGTTAACCAGGCTATGTATCGTAGTATGATTGGTAGTCTATTTTATTTGAGAGCGAGTCGCCTTGACATTTCTTTCAGTGTTGGAGTTCGTGCTAGATATCAGGTTTGTCCCAAGAAGTCTCACCTTCAGGCTGTTACACGTATTATCAAATATGTAAATGGGACTTCTAGGTATGGGATTTGGTTCACCTACGATACGATTGCTGATATCATAGAGTTTTTTGATACCAATTAGGCTAGGAGTGTCGATGATAGAAAAAGCACCTCAGGTGGGTGTCTTTACATAGGAAACAATCTTGTCTCCTAGCACTATAGACACCCCAATCTGACTAAGCCAAATTTTAGGCATCCGTTTCGAATGCGCCCCAATGAAGAAAGTATGAGAATCATGCTCAAAGATACTCTTAAGTAAGCAGAATCACAAATACGGCTCAAAACCCAAAACCCTTAAACAGCCTTCAAGCTGTGGCATTCCCATCCACACGGCCGTCACCTTTTTGAAAACCCTAGAACAGGCTGTGTCCTTACTCTAACGAGGGTTTTCAACTTTTTTCATGTGTGTACAAGAAGTTTAGGCACTATAACAGGCTGTTTGAAAACCCTGTTATAGTCTAACAGGCTGTGTGTCCTTAAGCATGGCTATCGAATAGACTTAAGCATGGCTATTCGAATTCTCTTATCTATTTCCATGCATTTCAATTATGAAATCTGGTAAATGGTTGTCCTGATAGCTTTTCTTAATGGAAGTCTTCATGAGTGTATCTATATGATACAACTAGACGGATTCATTGCAAAGGGTCAGGAACACATGTTGTGTAAGCTTAAGAGATCCATTAATGAACTTAAGCAGGTATTAAGGTCTTGGAACACTTGGTTTGATCAAGCCATTAAGTCTTATAATTTTGATCAGAGTTTGAATTTTTCATGTGTGTACAAGAAGTGTGACGAAAACGTGGTGATCTTTCTAGTACTTTATGTAGATGATATCTTGCTCGTCGAAAATGATATGGGGGCATTAGCTACAGTTAAAGTATGGTTATCTGGGCAGTTAGATATAAAAGACTTGAGAGAAACTACTCACATCCTTGGGATCAAGCTTATGCAAGATCAGAAATAAAAGATATTGGGCTTGTCACAAGTAAAGTATATCGATAATATCTTTACTCGTTTTAGCATGCAGGATTTCAAGAAAGGGTTTTTCCTTTTCAGGCATAGAATCACTTTATCTAAAGATCAGTGTCCTAAGACACATGATGAGATAGAGAAGATGAAGGCGGTTCCTTGTGCTTCAGTAGTAGAAAGTCTCATCTATGCTACATTTTGCACTAGACCCGACATCTACTTTGTCGTTGGCATGGTTAGCAGATATCAGTCTAACCGAGGGTTAGAGCATTGGACTGCGGTAAAGAATATAATTAAGTACCTGAAAAGGGCTATGGAATATATGTTGGTTTACCAGGCAGAAAGTTTAGTACCTTCAGGGTACACAGACTCAAATTTTCAGTCTGACAGGGATTCTCGTAAGTCTACCTCAGAATATGTGTTTATCTTAGAAGGTGGAGCTATAAGTTAAAGGAATATAAAGCATTTTTGTATTGCTGATTCCACTTTGGAGGCTGAGTACTTAGCAGCTCCTGAACCAGCTAAGGAGGCCAGTTGGCTTAGGAACTTTTTATTGGATTTAAATGTCGTACATTCAGTTCAATCGGCTATTACACTTTATTGTTATAATAGCAGAGCGATTGCATACTCGAAGGAGCTAAGATTCCACAAGAAAGAAAAGCACATTGAGTGTAACTATCACCTGATACAAGAAATTGTACAAAGGGATGATGCTGTTGTGACCAATATTGCATCAAGAGATAACCATGCAGATTCTTTTACAAAGAGTTTACCAGCTAAAACTTTTGATAGTCATGTAGAGGGTATAGGAGTCAGATATATAGAAGCATAGTAGTGAGTATAAGTAAGAGATTATTATGGTTGGTATACTAAAAATTATATTTTTAGTATTTAATTTAATTTTTAATAAAATTTATTTTTTATTTTATGATAATCATTATGAGCAATGTATGTGTATAATTTTTTTAATGTTATGCATGATTGCCCGATATTCTGTATAGTATTTAATCTGATGTGTAGAGTATGACTTGCACA
This sequence comes from Heliamphora exappendiculata, assembly GCA_034768845.1. Taxonomy (NCBI): domain Eukaryota; kingdom Viridiplantae; phylum Streptophyta; class Magnoliopsida; order Ericales; family Sarraceniaceae; genus Heliamphora; species Heliamphora exappendiculata. The sequence goes on along the minus strand of JAOTRH010474566.1, from coordinate 14,890 downwards.
CAGAAGATCAGATTTTAAATTTTTGCAGAATATAAGTTTTATGTTCACAATTTAGATAAAAATGTGTTGGCGGTAAGACTGCCAAGATCTTTATTTTTGTAAATAATTATCTGAAAAATAACTAGACGAGCAAACGCCAAAACAGGCTCCAGATAAAACTTTTGATGATGAACGATCAAAATAAAACTAGTGCATTCGAAGTTAATTTAGAAGAATATATTTTTTCCGATCGAATCTTTAACTATGATTTGAATCCAAGTTGAAGCTCCTGTAAGATCTTCTACTGTATTTTCTTATGCGATTTTTGGATATAGTGTGGGCTATAATCATCCGAGAACTCGCACTAGCAGAACCTGGACAACTTTAGTCTTAAAGATAAGTTAAGAAACTGGTTCAGCCTACCCGCATATTTATATGGCTAAAACAGGGACTTGGAGAGTAATTATGAGTAAGATTTCTAGTAGAACACAGATATGTATCAACGATTTTTGCAGTTAAACAAACCTCATACGGTATCTGCAATTATGAAAAGCCAGCAGCGCTTCATGTAATTTCTATGAAACACTGAATTACAATTCACACCACTAAAGAACTATAATTGCACTTTGACCCATAATCTCAAGGCCATCTTGTATTGAGCGTCTGTTATTAAATGCTTATCATTTTTCCCAACGTTATGATTCTCAATTCCCGCCAGTTAAATTTAATTACTGACAATTTAATTTAATCGGCATCTTCTTATTCCTTAACCCCTTCTGCTTAACTTATTTTACCGTCGAATAATCAAATTCACCTGCAGAGTTTAGCTCGGTCAAAAGTTATTAGCTTCTTTAAAGGGGTATCGTGAATCCCGATCTTTTGGGACATAGATTCTGTCAATAATTAATATTCTCCATATAAATAATACCACTATCCAACTTACTAGGAATATAGACCCATATAAGATCACACCCTCTAATGAATCAAAATAATGAATATTAAATATTTACAAATCAATAATTATTTCAAGATTAAGAGAATAAGTACTATTCAAAATAATCTTGGGGTGTGAATAAATTTATATAGTCACTATAAAACTAATTACCGCAAATGTCCCGTTCAATACATAGAAAGTGTATTGGCACAGAGAGTCGGGAGAACAGATAACGCTATTATCTGTTCCCCATAACCAAAACTTGCATACTAAAACTCTATACCACATTTGTACTGATGATATTTTTATTTTCATCTAAACTGTGAACATAAAACTTATATTCTGCAAGAATCTAAAATTTGATCTTCTGTGTAAGCTGTACTCTACACACCAGATTAAATACTATACAGAATATCAGACATCCATGTATAATATTAAAGAAATAGTATACATATATTGCTCATAAATATTCTCATAAAATGGAAAATAAATTTTATTAAAATAAAATTAAATACTAAAAATATAGTTTTCAGTATACCAACCTTAACAATCTCTCACTTATACTCAAAATCATGCTGCCATGCATCTGACTACATTGCCCTCTACATGACTAGCAAAAGTCTTAGCTAGTAAACTCTTTGTAAAGGATCTCCAAGGTTGTCTAATGATGTAAGCTCTATGTTTGACTAGAAATCTTAGTCTGTGTATCCTAAAGGTAGTAAACTGTTTGTCTGGTAAACTAACATATAATTCTTAGTCCTTTTTAGGTACTTAATTATATTATTTACCGTAGTTCAATACTCCTACCCTGGGTTAGACTGATATCTGCTAACTATGCCAACGGCAAACCAAATGTCGAGTATAGTGCAAAGCATAGTATACGTGAGGCTTCCTACTACCGAAGCATAAGAAATCACATTTATCTTCTCTATCTTATTAGGTGTCTTAGGACACTGATCCTTAAATATAATGATTTAATGCCTGAAAGGAAGAAACCCTTGGAATCCTGTATGCTAAAATGTGTAAGGATATCATCGATATACTTTACTTTGTTTCTGATCTCGCACAAGCTTGATCCCAAGGATGTAACTGATTTTTCCTAAGTTCTTTATATCAAACTGCCTAGATAATCCTACTTTAGCCATAGATAATGTCCCCACATCGTTTTCGATGTACAAGATATCGTCTACATAAAGAATTAGAAAGATCACCACGCTTCCGTCACGCTTCTTGTACACAGGACTCATCAAGACTTTGATCAAAACCATAAGACTTTTTGGCTTGATCAAATCAATTGTTCCAAGACCTTGATGGCTGCTTAAGTCTATAAATAGATCTCTTAAGCTTGCATAACATGTGCTCCTAATCCTTTGCAATGAATCCATCGAGTTGTATCATATAGATACTCTCGTCAAAACTTTCATTAAAGAAAGTAGTCTTAACATCAGTTTTCCAGATTTCGTACTAGAAATGTGCAGTAATGGATAAGAGAATCTGGATAGATTTAAGCATGGCTACTAGAGAAAAAAGTTTTCTCATAATCGAAACCTTCTTTCTAAGTGGACCGTTTAGCAAAAAACCTAGTTTTGAAGGTTTCAACCTTTTCGTGTGCTCCTCTCTTCATTTTGTAGATGTACTTGCATCTAATGAATTTTGTGATGCCCTGTCCTTTGGGCACATCGGGATATACAAAAATATAAATAAATGGATATTCTAATCATTCATTTATATTTACATATCATAAATATCACATTATAAAGGAGTTTTGAACTGTTTAAATGTATATAACTATTACAGTTTCATCAAGAAATTTTAAACATTACATTAAGCACAGGAAAACTGAATAAAAGAACAAAAATAGAGGTCTTGAAGCCTCAGAATGCATCAGCGGGATCCACGTGCTCTTAGAACTTCACCCTGTTTTTCAAACTCTTTTTCTCCCTCTGGGATGACTTCCTCCAAGAACTCCTTCTCACCTATGGCACGAATACCATGAGCCAAGGTCCAGAAGCAAAATATTATGACCTTTTAACTAATTTCACGGCACAAAATATTCTACAACGCACATCATATAACAACCAGTACAATTTAAAGTCAAGGAGAGAGACAAATTCGATAGTTACAGCATGGTAAGCATATATAAGAACAAGTGTACATGTATGTGATGCAATGGATGTAATGCAAGTGTCCAATCCGACATTCATAAAAAAAATAAATAAATAGGAGTTTCACTTTGGGACTAAATTCTATTCCCTGTAGGGATTTATTATTATTGCCGTTTCAGGGATTTATTGTCATTACCGTGATGGGACTTGGTCTTATTGCCGCCTCAGGAACTTATTGACATTGCGGTGATGGAACTTGGTCTTATTGTCGCCTCAGGGACTTATTGTCAATGTCGTAATGGGACTTGTTGTTATTGCTGCCTCAGGGGCTTATTGTCAATGCCATCATTGGACTTTGTTGTTATTACTGCCTCAGGGACTTACTGTCAATGCCATGATAGGACTTTGTTATTATTGTCGCCTCAGGGACTTATTGTCAATGCCATGATGGGATTTTGTGGTTATTTTACCCATATTAAGACTAAGATGCTCGCTTGGTATTAAACCAATGTTTAACTTATCAAAACTAGAATGCTATTGACGAACCCATGGTGCCCAATAATATCCATGACAAACCATTTCAAACACTGGGAACACGCCTAGGGTATATTAATCAAATTTGTAACACCGGGGACATGCCCAGGGTGCACAAGGAGAATTCATCTCAAAATATTTCTGAAAAATGGCAACTAGGAATGCCCTAGACTTAAAATCAGGAAAAATAACTCAATACAGCCCATCCGAACAACGGTTTGCATAGGTGGACTCCAATATGCTAGGATGCAAGTGACAATGTTCATAATGTGTACCATTGATCTCAAGTGCAACAATCAATATCATGGCATCAACTAGCATGGCAAAGTTTATGGTACAACTCGCAAAGCATAAGGTAGACGTATGTGAAGTACAAGCTACAATTCTTAAGATATGATTCAAACTTAATAGCATGAGTTCTAAATCAACATACAGTCACTTAAAAATACTAATCAACTCATTCAAATCAATCTTCATATAAAAACTCGGGTCTCATAGCAAATGTACTCAAACATACACATATCAACTTTTAAGGCCAAAATTGAGTATTAAATTAAAAGAGCTGATAGGGTTTTGGGGTATCTAGACTTGGAATCAAATTATAATTTCTAAACACCATTTAGATAAAAATATTTTCTACAACTATCATGTTTAACACTAAGGCCAAAACCTAAGGAAAAAGGGTGAGCAAAACATTCTAAGAAAAAATGATTCAACACTTTTCTCATGATTTTACCAAAATATAAGTCTAGTGGTCTCGATTTTGGGGAATCTAATCAAGTCCAAATGAGCCCATTTTTTATTATGTTCTAGTTCAACATGTCCCATACAAGTTTCATGTTTAATTCTAAGAATAGTTGTTTGGAACAAGATAGACTTTTTGGCCATTTTAGAAAATAGGTTCTGTCAGCCGCCAAAACTTAGTAGAGCCGGTTTTGAAATGAGGGTTTGAAACGGTTTTGGGGTTTCCTTCCGAGGCTTTAAGGTCTGATATTTGGACATCCAGTAGTTCCATATGTTATCTATAATGTTTGCGTAGACCACCTTTGGAATAGGTCACTAAAAACAAGGGTTTTGGTCTACACAAAAATCTGTAACAGAAGTGTCCCTTGAGGGCTGAAACTCAATAGAGAATTTCAAAGGGGTTATGAGCTATTAAAACTCAATAATTTGTGCTAATATTTGGTGGGTAGATATCTATATATGTTATCTACAACTATTATGTTTTGAACAAAGTTTGGATCTCATTGTAAACTAAGGTTTTCAGGTCAGTAGTGTTGAGTAGTTGGAAAACAACACACTTTGGTAAAATTACAATATCTTGAGTTCTACTTATTTAAATGAGTTGAAACCAACTTTGGATGAAATAAAACACAAAAATATAAACATTTACATAATGAACATGATTAGATCAATTTTTTTACATTGAGATATGGCATTCCAAAGTTTAGGGCAAAAACATCTATGTTCTCAAAAGCTAAGTCTCTTAGGATCCAAGTTTTCTACTTATGTCATGTCGTATTTTTATCCCATTTCTTTGCATGCTTGTATTTTAGACATTCAAATCAAGGCTCTATCACACTTAGAAGTCCTCAAACTCAAAGATAATAATGTACAATAACATCTCATATCACCCATAAACATAACATCCCCAAAACTTCAACTACGATGCTTTTTCGGTTTATTTTCGGTTCTCGATTCTTAGAGTGCTTAAAGGAATGAGTTGAGAGATATTTAGAGGGATATTAAACATAAGGTTTAGAAGATTTATTTACTTGTTTGAGAGATCAAAGGAGGGTAGATGATGGATTAAGACTTAGCTTTAGAAAATTTCTCTTGATTCCTTTCTTTTTCTCACATGAACACTTAAGCTCAATGAGGTTCTGATTTCTTCCCCTCTCTTGCACGAAAATATCAAGTGGAGAAGAGGGTGCATGGCTTAGTTTATATAGACAAGGGCTTGGGGACAAGGGGTGAACAAAAAGTACCATTGAAAGACTTTTTTTTTCCTTTTTAATTAATGAGAGATGAAGATGATTTGAGTTGGTTCAAGATTTGTGGGCTAGAAATCTAATATGGGGAAGATAAATACAGGTAGGGGTCATTTTAGGGGACAAAAATCTGATCCCCCATCAATCAAGAGGCTTTTCTTGATTTTCGTGCTCTTATTATGTAAGAAAATGCATTAAACGTTAATTTGATATATTTTTTTTTGTGTCTTTTCCTACTGACACCTATTATGTTAGTATATTTATGATAAATTTAGTATTTTGATATATTATCATAATTTTCGTAGTAATTGATTAAATAGATATAATTTTTTAAGTCAAATTAAGCTATTTTGACAATATCTGACTTCTTGACTTATTTTGTTGTGTGTGAGCTTTAATAATAATTTATTTACTTTTTTTAACCTATAATACTACATTATCATGTATATTACTTGTTCAACAAGTATTGGATCATTATAATGCTTAATTTAATACATTTCTCATCATTTTAAGTTAAAAAGAAAGCAAAAATCTACTTTTTGGCACTCTTCCCAAGGTGGTCATCCACTAAGGGGTAATTTTGTCATTTTTAATGTTATTTTATCCTTTTCTATTTGATTGTACTTAAATCCTTAATTTAGGGTGTTCATATGTCTAAATTTGGATTTTTAAGACTTTTTGCTATACTATGGGTAAAATAGTCATTTTACCCTACTTATGAGGATTTTTTTATTTTCAATCTTATATTTAATGTTATTTACTTAATTTAGAATGTTGGAAGACTCTCCGGATGTTAAGGTTTCCTTGCTTGTGTTTTGGGCTTTTTTAGGGTTTCTAGATCGAATTAGGATTTCAGGTTGAGTTAGGGTTTCGAACCTCTTCTGTGCTTTATAGCCTTATGGGTTATCCATCACTAACTCTTAAGGTTTGGGCTGGGTCTTTACACGGGTCATTTTTAATCGGATTGTTACAACTAGGGTCCAAACTGGGTCATTACAAACTACCCCCTTAAAAAAATTTCGTCCTCAAAATTTTGTCTCGTACTTCATCGTGTGGAAGGTTAAGGATGATTTACTAGCATTATATCTTCTAGTTCTTCAAGGTTGTGTCCTAGTTTACTTGAGTCATTCTTTATTGAGGGTGTGGCCAGGGTCGGACTCATACATGCAGCACTTAGAGTGATGGTTGTTTTATCTTACTAACATCTTAGACTGATTACTGACTCATTTTCAATGATCATGTCACATAACCAGCTATCCCAAAAAGTCTGCATCTCTGTCACGTTAGTTGGCCTCTTGCCATTAACTACTGCTTCTACTTCTGTCAGGTCCACTTGAATTCCTTCTCCAGATAATATTTGACCAAAAAACACTACCCAGTCCAACTAGAACTCACACTTACCAAATTTTGCATACAACTTGTCTTTCTCAGGATCTACAAAGAATCTTCAAATGTTTCCTGTATTCCTCTTCACTCTGAGAATATAACCAAATCTTTTTTATCAATATAATTACGAATTGGTCTAGACAGCTTCTGAACACCCGATTGATTAAGTTTATAAACACAACAGGGACATTTGTTAACCCGAAAGGCATCATCACAAATTCATCATGCTTGTAATGAGTCCTAAAGGAAATCTCGGGTATATTTGACTCTCGCACTTTCAATTTATGGTATCATGACCCTAGTCTATCTTTGAGAATACATCAGCTTCAAAACACAACTTATATCGAGTACAACTTCCACAAGCGATCATACGTCTCTAAACTAGCCCACCACTGAAACTAATTTCGAACATTTTCACTTCTATTTGGAAAGATTGTCACTCTACCGAAAACCAGCACATTGCCACATTCAAACGTATGCCGAAGACTACTTCTCGATTGACTAATGACTACTTAACTCAAAATCACATCACCTCCTTGTGTTAAACCACTCTAGTCTTATGACCATCAAGACTAATACCGCCATTTGAACCTAATGAGTCATTAGGGTTAAACATACCACATAGACTAAACACTCCCCAAGTATATGCTTACCCATATGAACCCAATCACAACCTCGTCACATATTTCCTTCACGTACGCACCATTCAATCTATAATCCCTTAACTGAACAGTACTAACTCTTCATTTTAAAATCTCTTATAATCATCACTCAATCCCTTCAAACATTTTCTGCCACGAAGTCGAATCAAGAACTACTTTCGCACTTTCATTATTTCATCTTACTCACATTCTATCAAGACACTCGGTTCACTCAAGGCAATTATAAAAATCATACCCATGAATTTGTATAGTCTCACTTATGCTTCCACCCTTTTCATCCAAACACTTATTCCTCCCACGTACTCACACTAAGTTGGTACGCAACTCTACCAAAAACAACAGAATTATATTACCCTTCAACTTTTCATACATAGAGTTCACACATTCCCATGAGAAAATTCTTTCTCTATACAAGCAAAATTTACGCATCAATCTAAACAAACTTTCCCTAACAGGTCACATCACAAAAGATTTTTGAAAGCAACTTTCTTGCGACTCATACCATTACCACAACGAAAATTGAATACCAACTCTATAAGAGTTACACAATCTAGATGCCAAACGAATACAAATCGATACCTAAGAACCTACCATGTGAGCAACTCAGTATGTCTAAAATGTGTACTCCACCCCTCAAACATTCTTTAGAATTAATGGGACTCAATGTTTCCACAAACACCTTAGCACCCAAACCCTTGAATTGTTTAACTAAAGAGTTACCGAACTTTGAGGTGGTTTTGATATTCCTAATGACGAAGTCTGTAGTCATATGCTTCCATTTTCTCTCCAGTCTTTTCAAAGGTTACTCCATTCCTCTTGGCCTCTATTATTTTTTCTTGACGTTCTAGAACGTTGGGTTTGAATGTCTCTTTTGCAATAATTAGATCATTTTCTTAGGCGGTTGGTCATTCTAGGGCAAAACAAACATGATAAAAGATATAGTTGTGGTAATTACCTAGTCATGTGACCCATTATGACTCAGTGGCTAATTCTTCATCAAGCTCCAAACGTTCATTGTTGCGATCAAGAATCTTTATTCTTTGATAATGATGGCAAAAATTCAAACTCTAACATTTTGGTGGAAAGGCCATCATGAATATCGATGTATATAAATGTACCTCCTTTACTAGCATACTAAGGTTATCATGAGTTCGAGGCTATTTTACATTTTTTACTTTCTTACTGCCGATATGAATCTGTCATTTCCCGATTTACCAGATGGGTGGGTCAACTATGAGCTAGTCTTGGGAAAGTTTAAATTTGCCATATAGTGGTATTGCAGAACATTTGATGTGAAGATATCGTTTCTAACTTTCGATTGCTGATGGCATAGTCTCATTTGTTAGGACCTTTGAAAAGATATAGTTAGTTGAATAAGCTCTTACTTAACCATTCTTGCAAACGAGAGTTTTGATCTTCAAAATTTTGTTAAACGTGGACATTGATAGATATTCTATGCCGTGACATCAAGAAGAAATCTGCTTCACACTTGAAGTGGTGTTAGGAGGTCTTCGTGCATCGTCTCAGTTTTTCGTGAAAGCGCTAAGGCCTAACGATGTAATATCCTGACGATCGTTGTTACTTAGAGATCTGTGGGGCAAGGTTTTGAAGGTCGATAGTCAAAAACACGTGCGGGGTTAGAACATCTCAAGGTTGAACCAAGGTAGTTCAAAGATAGGTTGGATAAGGTTAAATGGTCCTAGCTAAGGCAATTACTGTTGACACAAATTGAGTGGTCATTTGGGGTTCAAGTGTAGGTGAAACAAGAGGAGGACCGTGAATAATACTTAAACAAATGTCCTTGGAACTAAGACAGTACAATCAGATTATGATAAAGAGATGTTAAGTGATGTGCAGCCAGACTAGATATTTACCTTGAAGTTACATAGGCCCAATGTACTTCAATCCAAGCATCCAAGTTGACTCCCCAGGTTAAGATTTCAAGAGTAAACAAAGAATTCACAAAATTACTGCACAAAGGTGTGGTATCAAGATTGAGAGAACTGAATGAGGGTAAAAGATTTCACCAATGTTAAATATTTGAAACCAGTGTTATGAGAAGGAAGGATGAGCAAAGAATTTCAACCGGGTATAAAAATTGATACAAGGGCTTGGGATAAACGAGTATGGAACTTGTAAGGATAAAGTTGCGAGGTTCTAACGGTGTCTCTCGATATGATATCTAAAATTTCTCCTAGTGAGTACTCATGTCTCCCCCCTTAAAATAAGATACCTCGTTGCATGGATCTCTGATCTTCGATCTCGATGCCCTTACTCGTCTTCTATATGTATCTCCTTGCTGTTCCCGAACTTGGTAGCGTCCTAACACGACTTGCTATAAGACTTAGATGCAGGAGATTTTAATTCTTATAATGTATAGATGATAATTATTATTAATACAATGCATCCTACAGAGCTTCTACATGACAGAACGCACGATTTCCCATAACCCAAGGCCTGAAAGTTCACTAAACCTGGGCTCTTATACCAACTATGACGCCCCATCCTCCGGGCACGTCGGGACATACATAAATATAAATAAAAGGATATTCTAGCTATTCATTCATATTTATATATCATAATAATTACATTATAAAAGAGTTTTGAAGTATTTAAAAGTACATAACTATTACAGTTTTACTAAGAAATTTCAAACATTACACTAAACATGAAGAAACTGAATAAAAGAATAAAAACAGAGGTCTCAAAGCCTCAGAATGCATCAGCGGGATCTACGTGCTCTTGGAACTCACCCTGTTCTTCAAACTCTTCTTCTCCATCTGGGATGACTTCCTTTAAGAACTCATTCTTACCTGTGGCACGAATGCCATGAGCCAAGGTCCAAAAGCAAAACATTCTAACCTTCTAACCAATCTCACGGCACAAAATATTCTACAACGCATATCATATAACAACCAATATAATTTAAAGTCAAGGAGATAGACAAATTCGATAGTTACAGCATGGAAAGCATATATAAGAACAAGTGTATATGTATGTGATGCAATGGATGTGAAGCAAGTGTCCAACCTGGCATTCATCAAAAAAAAAAAGGTGTTCCACTTTGGGACCAAATTCTATTACCCGTAGGGACTTATTATCATTGCTGCCTCAGGGACATATTGTTATTGCCGTGATGGGACTTTATCTTATTGCCACCTCAGGGACTTATTGTCAATGCCGAAATGGGACTTGGGAATTTATCAAAACCAGAATGCTAGCTTGGTATTGTCAACAAAAAAAAATGTTGTTATTGCCACCTTAGGAATTTATTATCAATGCCATGATGAGATATTATTTTTATTTGACCATATTAAGACTAGGATGCTCGCTTGGTATTAAACTAATGTCTCATATATCAAAACTAGAATGCTAGCGACGAACCCATGGTGCCCAACAATATCTATGATAAATCATTTCGAACACCGGGAACACGCTCAGGGTGTATAAAACAAATTTGTAACACTGGGGACACGCCCAGGGTGTTCAAGGAGAATTCATCCCAAAATATTTTTGAAAAATTCGCAACTAGGGACACTCTAGACTTAAAATCAAGAAGTCAACTTAATACAGCCATTCCCAACAACGGTTTACATAGATGGACTCTAATATGCAAGGATGCAAGTGACAATGTTCATAATTTATACCATTGATCTCAAGTGTAAGAATCAATATCATGGCATCAACTAGCATGGCAAAGTTCATGGTACAACTCGCAAAGCATAAGGTAGAAGTATGCGAAGAACAAGTTACAATTCTCAAGATATGATTTAAACTTGATAGCATGAGTTCTAAATCATCATACATTCACTTTAAAACACTAATCAACTAATTCAAATCAATCTTCATATAAAAACTCGGGTCTTATAGGAAAGGTACTCAAACATACAGTAATTTTTAAGGCCCAAATTGAGTGTTAAAATAAAAGAGACGACAAGGTTTTGGGGTATCTAGACTTAGAATCAAGTTATAATTTTTAAACACCACTTAGATAAAAATATTTTCTACAACTCTCTTGTTTAACTCTAAAGCCAAAACCTAAGAAAAACGGTGAACAAAACATCCTAAGCAAAAATAGTTCAGCACTTTTTCTCAAGATTTTACAAAAAATATGCCTATGTTGGTCTCAATTTTCGGGTATCTGATCAAGTTCAAATGAGCCCATTTTTTAGTATGTTACATGTCCCTTACAAGTTTCATGTTTAGTGCTAAGCATAGTTGTTTGGAACAAAATAGACCTTTTTGCTATTTTAGAAAATAGGTTCTGTCAACCGCCAAAACTCAGCAGAGCCAGTTTTGGACAGAGGGATTGAAACGGTTTTGGGGTATCCTCCCGATGCTTTATGGTCTAATTTTTGGGCAGAATGTAGTTCAATATGTTAGCTACAATTTTTATATAAACCACTTTTGGAAAAGATCACTAAAAATAGGAGTTTATGATACACAAAATTATGTGACAGTAGTGTCCCTTGAGGGCTGAAACTCAATAGATAATTTCAAAGGGGTTATGGCCTATCAAAACTAAATATTTTGTGTTCATTTTTTGCGGGTAGATATCTATACATGTTATCTACAACTTGTATATTTTGACCAAAGTTCAGATCTAATTGTAAATTAAGGTTTTCAGGTCGGTTGTGTTGACTACTTGGAAAACAACACACTTTGGTAAAATTACAATATCTCGAGTTCTACTTATTCAAATGAGTTGAAACTAAATTTGAATGAAAGATAACACAAAAATTTAAATCTGGACATAAAGAAAATGCTTAGATCAATTGCTTATATTGAGTTATGGCATTCCAGAGTTCAGGGCAGAAACATCTATGTTCTCAAAAACCAAGTCTCTTAGGATCCAAGTCTTCTACTTATGTCATGTCATGTTTTTATCCCATTTCTTTGCATGCATATGTTGTAGGCATTAATACCAAGGTTTCAGTACACTTAGAAGTCATCAAACTCAAAGATAACAACATACAACTACATCTCATATCACCCATAAATATAACAGCCCCAAAACTTCAACTATGACGCTTTTTTGATTTATTTTTTTTCTTGATTCTTAGAGTGTTTAAAGGGATGAGTTGAGGGATATTAGCCATAAGGTTTAGTGATTTTACTTACTTGTTTGAGAGATCAAAGGAGGATTGATGATGTATTAGGACTTAGCTTTAGAAAATTTCCATTGATTCTTTCATTTTTCTTCCTTTTTCTCACATGAACACTCAAGAGAAATGAGGTTTTGGTTTCTTCCCCTCTCTTGCACCAAAATACCAAGTGGAGAAGAGGGTTCTTAGCTTGGTTTATATAAGCAAGGGCTAGGGGACAAGGGGGGAACAAAAAGTACCCTTGAAAGTCCTTTTTTTTCCTTTTTAATTCATGAGATATGAAGATGATTGGAGTTGGTTCAACTTTTGAGGTATACAAATCATATATGGGGAAGATAAATACAGTTAGGGGTCAATTTGGGAAACAAAAATCTGATCCCCCATCAATCAAGGGGCTTTTCTTGATTTTCGTGCCCTTATTGTGCAAGAAAATGCATTAAAAATTAATTTAGTGTTTCTTTTTTATATTTTTTTCCTACTGAGACCTACTATTTTAGTATGTTTATGATAAATTTAGTATTCTCATGTATTATCACAGTTTCTATAGCAATTGATTAAATAGATGTTGCCTTTTAACTCAAATTAAGTTATTTTGACAATATATGACTTTTGACTTATTTTGTTATGTATGAACTTTAATAATAATTTGTTTACTTTTGTTAACCTATAACACTACATTATTATATATATTACTTATTCAACAAGTATTGGATCATCATAATACTTAATTTATTACTTTTCTCATCATTTTAAGTTAAAAAGAAAGCAAAAAGCTACTTTTTAGCACTCCTCCCACGGTGGTCGGCCAAGGGGTAATATTGTCATTTTTATGTTATTTTGTCCTTTACTACTTCATTGTACTTAAATTCTTAATTTAGGGTGTCCATGTGTCAAAATTTAAATTTTAAAGACTTTTTGCATTTGGGGGAAAACGATCATTTACCCTACTTATGGGGATTTTTTTTAAATCTTATATTTAATGTTATTTACTTAATTTAGAATGTTGAGAGACACTTCGGATGATAAGGTTTTGTTACCAGAGTTATCGAATTAGGGTTTTGAGTTGAATTAGGGTTTCGAACCTCTTCCGTGCTTTATGGCTTTGTGGGATATCCATCACAAACACTTAGGGTTTGGGTTGGATCTTTAGGCGGGTTATTATTAATCGGGGAGTTACAACTAGGTTCTGAACTGGGTCGTTACAGATTTTATCCCTTCGGGTGGTTCTATAAGTTCTCAGACCTTATTGGAATACATAGGTTCCATCTTTGAATTCATAACGCCTTGCCAAAGATCTGCATTATTGTCTTGAAGTGCTTTATTGTAGTTACCGGGCTCGGTATCTAGTTCTGCTGGGATCTTGTCAAAAGACTATCCAAAGAACATATACCGGCTAGATTGATGAACGATCCTCCCACTACGACGAGGCACTACCTGTGTCTGTGTACTTATTGGAGCGAAAATAAAAAAAAAATTGAACCGACGCCGTGACCGTAAAAATTGACGTGTGCGTTTTTCATGGAAACAAAAAATAATATTAATCTTAATAGCATAATATCTTTATGAAACTTGTCGAAAAGCTTCAAGAAGTCCCGAATACGTTGAAGACGACCTTGCAACCTTGTCACGTATGTCCTAGACGCACTACAACGATCACAGTGTGTGGGCATCGATTTCGACCGAAGTGTTCTTCTTTTCCTCGATTTCTTTTTCACATTTCTCTCCAAAAGGAAAAAATGATTTTCCAAAAAGAGAGAGAGGGGCGGCGGCTATGGGAGAGATTAGGGTCAGGTTTAGCCTCTTAATTATATATTTGCATATATCCCTTAAGATATAAATAGTTTATCTCTCTTTCTATCCCTTAAAATAAGTAAGATAGTTTAAAACCAAATTCCCACCCCCTTTATTAGGGCCGCCACCTAGGGAGTAATCCCTAGCTGTGCCAAATTCCAAAATCGTTCTCCAACAATTCAATTTAATTCCTGAATGTCCTCGGCGGCAAAATCGACATTCAAATAAAATTAAATAATAACTGAAACTAATAAGAAAATTATCCGTGCGTATAATGGGCTACGTGAGGGATCACGAGAAAGTATAGGACTCAGGCTAATTGTACAAGAAAATCGAATATCCCTAACTCTGTCCCCGAGTTAGATCATTTCTCGCACGAACCAGAACTTATTCCACTAAAGGT